>JBAGKO010000004.1:78249-96758 GCA_037177275.1 Acacia concinna | reverse complement strand
TTGAGAAGACGAAGAATATAAGGGAAATAGTGGCGGGAATAACAAAACCTCGCGTCCATTTTTTCATAAAAAAGACGTTAAATCCATATTTTGAATTTCAAAATATTTTTTTTAATTAGAATTTTTTTAAAAAAAATATTTACACATCTGTTCTAATTTATAACAGACACAAGGTTGTCTTGTGCGTCTGTTATGATCCATAACAGATGCACAAGACTGTGCGTCTGTTATGGATCATAACAGAACCACAAGTGTGCGTCTGTTATCCACCATAACAGACACACACAGCGTCTGTTATTTATATAACAGACACCCTAAAAAAAATTCCCGCCTAACTTTTAACTACTATTTTTTAAAAAACGGACATCCCTTGTAGATATTAAAGCTTCCTTTTGTAGTAGTGTAGTAACAACATATCAGTATACTTCTTGTCTTCAGACACTTATTAGGTTTTTGACTGATATATATATATATATATATATGTTTCATGAATGAATGTAGTACAATACAGTATTTGAGGAGTGGAGCAAGATCAAAGGCATGTAGGCCAAGGAGATGTGAAGGAAAGAAGTAAGGACTTTGTGAGATTCATGTATGATAGACAAGGTTTCATGTCTTTACATACAGGTTACTCTGACACATGTCGACATCATATTTTATGATATCTATCTCTACCACCATTTTTCATCAATATAATGGACTATGCTCAAGAATCAAGCCCCACCACTCTTCCATCTCAAAATAATGCTCCACACCACCAAATTCAGCTCCACAACAAAATTTTACTCTTATTTTACCACCACTCATTTTATATCTAGGGTATGACACAATATAAATTTACCCTATATTTAGATAAAAATAAAATTAGGGGGAAAGAAAATTAAGGGAGAAACTCCCAAAAATAATAAATTTATTTACTCTTTACATATGGAAGTTTTTAATCTTAGTATTCATTTTCTCCTCATTTCTAATCGCTTTTCTCTCCATCCAACATAGGGTTGGTGTGTATAAAAGGGAAAACAAAGTTTGTATTTGTGTGTGTGTGTGTAAATATAACCTAACTTGTCACTTAGTTTGAAAAGTGGTTGATAATATATTTGTAAAGTGACCAATAAAATGGGAATGGAACTAGCTGTTGTACTTGTTTAGATAAATAATGCCTAGTCATTAATATAAGAGATATTTGGGTTTAAATTTGGTTGTAATATCAAAACTCAATTCACTTTATCTTCTTAATTAAAAACATTTTTTTTGCCAGGTATCCATATATTAATTGCACATACATGATAAGGTGGTTCATATCCCTTCCAATACCAGGGCACTTATGATTAAAGAAGGTGTCTTAGAAAAATCAGTCCACAATTGTTACAAATAACTAAAGTAATTAATTTTCTTAACATCTATAAATTAGTTACCTGACTATTATATTTAAAACTATAGAGAATATTTGACTAATTATATATATATATATATATATATCTCTCTCTCTTTCTGTATGGTATTCCTAATGTCACTTCTACATTAATTGTTTTTAATTTCTATATGATTTACAATGAAAGACCAAGCGAGTACGAACACTTGAGTCCTACTTGAACCTTTCTCCTCCTTAGTTAGCTATTTTGTCTTTTTTTTTTTTTTTTAAAAAAAAAACTTCTTGCTAAGTCTCTTTCGTCAATTAACTCTATATATAGACTATACTGTGCGTTGACATTTTCACGTTACAGATAGAGTCACAGTACCCCCTATTTCCTTAGACAATTGCCATGTTATGAACTCTATTGTGTCCTTTCCTTTTTAAGAACTTACGATCATTTTCAACTGAAAACTTTTGAAATGACCAATAATGTGATAATGAAACTAGAAAATTGTTTGGTACGCATGATACCATAGAATGAAGAAAAGATGGAATGACAAAAAATATTGCCTTTGTAGTTTGAAAACATCCTTCGTACTTTTTTTTTTAAAAAAAAGAATTATAAATTTTTTTTAAAAAAAAGTGTTTAAGCAGTTACTATAATTTCAGTATTTTTTTTTTTGGGAATAAACATCCAAGTCCCATATTTCTCAAGAACCAAATATAGAAAAGCCATTGAACTTATAGGCCCACGGGCCATAGGCCCCATCAATCTATTATCATTCAAAACTTTGTATCACACTACTACATCTTGTTTTTCTTCTTCTTCTTCTTCTGTTTTTTTTTTTTTTTTTTGAGTATAAACTGGACTTCTATTAATAATTAATCATGTATTACAAACATCAAAGGCCATCTACAGAAAAACAAAAGACCTATCCTCCTTAATCACCGCTGCCTATACATGATAGGAAGATAGTGGGTGGTCAAGGAAAGTAAAATGACCATAGATGAAGAAAAACTTCAACACTATATTTCTGTTGTACAATAGCGTTTTAATTACTATTAGATGTATTCCCCCTATTTATTTAATTTGAGAAAATTAAGAAATCTAAATAAATTAGTTAATTATAAGATATGTGATATATGATCTCTCTAAAATATTTTTGTACGATACCCCCCAATCCCTATATATAAGGTCTTTTAAATCATATCGTGAGATTCTAAAAAATGATTAAAATTAGTTAAAAGTAATAAATATATAAGAAATATCATTTTTTTCTCTTTAAGATACCTCTATTTATGAATCAGTAAAAGAGAAAGAGTAATGGTGAGGAAAGGAAGAAAGAAAATGTATGGTAAATAAGTTGTGTAGGAAAACGAATATGATCTTATAAAAAGGGACAAACTCATTCAAAAAAAATCTTACATATAGGGACAAATAGAGTATTAGATTATATATATGTTTATAAGTTATAAAAATTAGTTTAAAAATGAGTTAAAGTACATCCAGTACTCTAAAATATTTTCTCATGTGCATCTATTATTTTAAAGTACTTTGTGGTGTATTCACCACCCTAAAATATTTTAAAAAATGTGTCTAGCACCCTAAAGTGTTTTTTATGCTTTGGTGTTGGTTGCACCAAAAAAAAAAAAATTAGGGTGCTAGCTAGTCCTACTTAGATGCACCTGAAAAAAAAAAAAACTTTAGGTTGATAGCTAAATGCACCAAAATATACTTTAAGGTGCTGAACTCACTTGAAAAGAAACTTGAAGATATTGGATGCACTACAACATGTTTTAGGATACTAGATACATTTGAAAAAAAAAATACTTTAAAATATTTGATGCACTTTTACCCTATAGAATGATGAATATGAGAGACAAAATAAGAAAAAAAAAATTTAGGACCATCCAAGGTTCTAGTCCTATTGAACACACTTGAAAGAACATTTTAAAGTGCTAAATGCACCAAAATATAATTTAAAGTGCCGAATGCATATGAAAATAAACTTTAAAATGTTAGATACACCATAAAATATTTTAGGATACTGGATACAGCTAAAAAATCATTTAAGGTGTTGGATACGCTTTCCCCTAACTAATGATGAATATGAAAGATAGAATGAGGAAATAATCGTAGGACCAAATTCACTTCCAATTAGGACCTAAGGGAGTACGTCAGCATAATTAAACATACAAGAAGTTCGTTGTGATTAGAAAAGTTATAGCTCATAAGCCTCTTGTGATATAAATACTAATCACTCTGTAATCTTGAGTGAGTTGGAAAAATAGCACCACGATTGTGATAATTACACTCAACCATAGGATTATTTATATAAATGTATGGAAATGATGTCCTCTGCTCCGGCAAAATCAAGAGAGAATATAGAGTACGTGATGCTTGCATGTTAATTTCTGCATTGAGTTCTTAATATAAGATATCTGGGGACTCAATCTTGGTTCTAAATCATGTTCATATTTATCAATTTTTTTCTAATATAACCCTATCAATATTCTTTTAACAATAATCAAGAAAAAAATAATAAAGGAGTAAAGGAGAGAATTGTAGAAGATGATTAGGGCATTTTATAAAATATAAGTCATATTAACTAACTTTCTTAATCTAATCAAATTAAGTAAATATATCTTATATTAAGGACAGAAAAAATTACACGGTGAATCTAACATATTCTAAAAGAGAATGAGGAGAGGAGTTATGTTACGAGTACAAGTACAAATATAAAGAGAAAGTCTCTCTTATGGGGTGTTTGGCAACCCATGAAAAGCTTTATAAGTTGGGTGTTTGGCTAGCTCATAGAAGTCACTAGATTTATTAAAAGAAGCTCTTTATTTTAAAAAGCTACATTAAACAATTTATTGAAAAAAGTCATTTTTCCTATTTTTAGTTCAAACAAGTCATTTTTCTTACCCTTAATAAATCACTTCTCCGACTTCTTAAATGTTAGTATGTTTACAACGCTTCACTCATATTCCTTAAGTTCATATTTTTATCAATGTGTTAAAGATCAACCATCCAATCACGTTTAAGCATACCATAATTTTTAAAGATTAAATATCAATATCATGAATATCATTAATTATTTCGTTCTTTGACAAGCTGTATAGCATTGGAAGAATCATTTCTCAAGTAAACTTATCTAAAAATCAATACCCTTTTAAAGCTGGCAGATATGAAACTCATTATACGCGATTTTGAAAGAAGGATGATAGTTGCTTTGCCTTCATCAGTTATATTTGTGGATGACAACTTTAAGGCCTCAAACACGCGTCATTAGTCGGTGGGTGATAGCGAAATGCAGTGTGTGGAACACTGGAACGACTTGTTGATCCCTCTAATTTTGGCCAGAGTTTTTTTTTTTTTTTATTGATGAGTTGTAAATTTTAAAAAAATTTCGATCCTAAATTTTTACAAGAGAACTTGTAAAACATCACAGTATTAGAATATCAATATCACCCCTTAAACCAAATTATCATATTTCCCCTTCACAAAAATCAGTCAAAGTTGTTAAAGATTAAAAAATTTAGTAAAACTCAGAAGACGTAAATTAAATTTGATTATGAGTGATTAAATTACAATACCAGTACTTTAACTTGATGACAAAGATCAATTTATGTATAAATAAGGGCTTGGTATGAGGGGAGGGGATAGGAGGGGAGGGAAATTAAGGGATTTTAATCACCTTCCTTTGTTTGGATAAGTAAAATTTTTAGGAGGAAGGGGAAAATTTTCCATCCTCCCCCCACTAACCATTCCCTCCAAAATTGGGGAAATTTGGAAGGAAATTATAATATTTTGGCTTCTATTGATTAACATACATATGATATTTACTCTTTTTTAATATGCTTAGGTTGTCTCCCTTTAAATTTATATTATACATTGTCAGTACTTTCTCCGGCTCTAATTATAAGAACTCGTTGATTTTTTTAGAGAATCCTTAGAAAACTAATTACATTACTTTAACGCATTAAAATTTATTATTTTTCTTTAAACTATATTGTTTAACTTATATATAATATAATAAAACACAACATATGATATGATTAAATAACTTATTTTGTTTTCTTAACTTCTCTAAAAAAAATCAATTGAGCTTTATAATTAGGACCGGAGGGAGTATCGTAATGTGTTGTATTTTTTTACTGCTTTGTACATATTTTTAATAAGAAAAACAAATTAATACACACATTTTGAAAGTTGCAGGTTAAACTTTTTCATTACATAATAAATATTAATTTTCCTTTATATACTGCATTTTAAAAACTTTTACATTAACTAGTATCTATTTTATTTTCTTTGATTATATTATTATGTTATTGATTACCTTTTTTTACATTATTAAAATCCCTCTCCCCTCTCCATTTTTATCTATTCAAACAAAGTAAAACAAAATTCTTCTCAAACCCCCCTTTTCCCTCTTCTCAATTAAAATGCCCCCTTCCCTTTCACTATCCTCTATTGAACCAAACATACCGGCCCAGTGAGACATAGAAAGAGGAGGATATATAATGAGATGGAAATTAACAGGAAGTGCCGAAAGTGTTGAGGCTCATTAATGGTGGCACTGTAAATGCCCTATTATATGCAACGGATTTTCCGATTTTGTTTTGTTTTTTGACCTGATATATGCAACGGTTTGACCTCTTTCAATTTATCGTTACGTAGCGACTGATGAGATGCTCATACGGCATTAATGGGAGCCAGTTACACGACACTCAAGCATACAACACTAATGTTATATGATATATCCTCATTAAATGCGCTTACAATGACATTTTCAGATTTTCTATACATATAAAACAATCTCAACAAATTTTCTATTCCCTCCGGTCCCTGGCTCGTTGACTTCTTAAGTGGGATTAAAGATATCAATTATTATTAAAATATAATCTAATATTCTAAAAATACCATTAATTTTCACCATTTTTCACAAACTCCCTTCATCCTAATCATCAACTTTATATATAGTTTGGAAAAAAGTGGTATAATATGGGAGACAATTTAGATAGGGCTCTTATATTTAAAACCAAATCAAATTTTCAATAGGCCCTTATAATTAAGTTAGAAGGGAGTATCATTTTATCTTCATTAAATGCCATTCAACCCCACGCGAGCACATTAGACTCCATGCTGCAGCTCTTCCGACTTTGAGCATAGATCCTTGCCCTCCTTTTTAAGTATAATTAATAAAATTTGATTTGGGGTTATTTTCTTATTATTATATTTTACCAAATTCCCATATTTGTTATTTTATTAGTTATAACTATTCTAGAATAGTCATATATTTTTTACAATTTACCTCTCCCTTTTACGATTATTTTCTGAGTATTATTATTTCTTCTTTTTTAATAAAGAGTATCATTATTTCTTTCACCCCTTTTACCGGATCTGGCTCCTCTCCTTGCCCTTTATGTCCTTAACACTTTACCAAAAACTATACTGTTTTGAATATAAAATGTGATGGTGGTTTATTTTATTTTATTTTTAAAAAAAATTTAGTGTCCTAAAATAATTTTTTGTGTAGTCTATGACGTAAATTATTTTTTACTAGCACCCAATATCTAACAAGCTGCACCATGAAGTATTTTTTCACTAGTACGCAATATGTATAAATAAAAAAGTTAATTTAAGAAAACCAGTATTATTGAAAAAATACTTAGGGATGCAATTTCCCAGTTAATGACAGCTACTGAAAAAATATTTTATATCACATAGCACATAAAAAATCATTTTAAAATATGGGGTGCTACTAAAAAAATACATGAGGATACTTAATGTTATTTTTTTAAAATAAATAAATAAATCACTCTCACATTTTACACCAAAAAGGTGCAGTTTTAGGAAATGGAGGGGCCAAGCACTACTACAAAAATTAATTCCTGTGGTGCTCTTTTTTTATAGGATTGTGACGCTCTTTGAACGCCACAAAAGTTGACGCCACTAAAAACACTTGTAGCGCTTCAGGAGCGCCATAGGAGAGCATTTTTATTTTTGTATTTATTTAGCCTCATGTAGCGCTCTCTTGGATGAGCGCCACAGGAGACTATATTAATTTTTTTTAATATAGCCTCCTGTGGAGAGCGCCACAGGAGGCCTCCCTTTCAATTTTTTTTAAGCCTCTCCGTAGGGGCTCTTCCACCCAACTGAGCGCCACAGAAGACAATTATTATTATTTTTTAATTGTCTACTGTGGGGGACTTCCTGTGGCGCTCTTTCAAAAGAGCGCCATAAAATGTCCTTTTTAAAAAAAATCAACAAAAAATTACATACAAGTTGGGCACTTTTTTTAAGAAGCGCCACAAAACGTGCGTCACTTAAGCCTATTTTTATAGTAGTGAAGGATGGGAAGGAGACGGTTCTCTCTTTACCCAAGGCTTTTGCTCTGCCACTATATGTGATGTTATGTTAAAAAAAGGGTTAATACAATCTTTGGTCCTTCAAATTTGTTTATATTTTAGTTTTGATACATCAAATTGTAAACAAGAGGTTTTGGTCCTTCAAGTTTCATTCAATTCAAAACATTAGTTCCCGTAACTCAATAAAAACCTGAATCATTTCGCCGTTAGAGGGACCAAAATCAAAATTAGACTAAACTTGAGGCCAAAGATGATATTAAACCAATATATATATATATATATATATTTCCTATGTTATTTAAGTTTGGTAGATTCATTAACTATAAATATGAAATTGGTCAATCATATGATATAACAAAGGGTTAAGGGATAATTTTGCCCCATAAGTTTTTGAAAATGAGTAATTTTGTCTCTACTTTTATCTCAATTAAATTTGAATATTAATGGACCAAATATACTCAACTGACAAGTCACTTGTCATTGGTTATTTTTTGTTAATGTGCAAATTTATCTCGGAAGTTTGTGTATCATCTATTTCATTTTTTTTAAAAAAAATTTATATTTAAAACTTTTGAGATAAATTTGCACCTTAACAAATATAATGGGGATAATATGTAGACTTCTAACTTAACATATTTAGTTAACTAATTATCAAAATTAACTGAGATAACGGCAGGGCAAAAGTCGCTCCAACAAAAAAAGCTTCTTGAGCAAAATTATCCCTTGGTGAGAACTTTTGAGGCTAAATTGCCCCTTAACCCTATAATGAATATATGAATATATGAATTTTAATACTCTTTATTAGATATGTGAGGGTTAAAGGGCAATTTAGCAAGTTGATAAGGTGAGCACAATGTTTGCTCCATGAAGCAATTTTGCCAAAGCCATTATCTAAGTTAAATTTGATTGTTAGTTGACTAAATATGTAGAATTGACAATTAATACATAATCCACATCAATTTTGTTAAGGTGTAAATTAGTTCTTGAAACCTTCCAAATTGTAACAATGTCATCATCCTATCAATTATCTAGGTTAAGTTTGACTGTTAATTAAATGAATATGTTGAGTTAACAACGTGAACGACATTGAAGAAGAAAAAGTTACAAATAGGGGAGGAACTCACATTCGCTAGAGAGTTTTTTTTTTAAAAAAATATTCTCTCACTAGATGTATAACACACTAAGGAAGTTTGCTATGAATAAGGGGTCTGTTTGATTAAATTGCATTGCACACCTGCGATAGTAATCTTTATTGTATTACCATAGATAACCTATTTGGTTGGGTTTTTTGGTGGTAATATAGATTACAATGGCAAAGCATATTGCACTTCTTTTAGTAATCTTTATTCATAGGAGGCCCTTATGAGTACTTATTGCAGGCTTGCAATCATGGATGAAATATCAATTTTAACCCTTGCAATATAATAAAAAGACAAGAGTTACTTGGAGGTGTTCAAACCCAGGACCAAGACTAGGATTAGGTAATCCCGGTCCCGAGTTTAAGCCGGGATGCAGATTTGCATCCTGGTCCCGGTCCTAGAATCTCGGGACTAGGATTTCCCATTTTCTTTTTTCTTTTTTTAAAAATAGTTATATTAAATAAAATTTTCATATTTTATTATAAAAATATTCATTTAATAACTAATAAGACTATAATAATTACATAAATTGATCTAGAGTTTAGAAATAATGTTTATTGTTATTATTTTCATATTTATTATTATTTTTATATAGTATATAGTTAAGCTTAGTATCACAATATATACGGTTTAACTCAAACTAAAGATATTATACTCTTATTTTGAAAATATAACTTAATTAATAAGGGTAAGAATACACAAGTAAAGTGATAATTTAATTTATAAAATAAATTTAAAAAAAGGGACTGAGAAAATCCCAGGATTAGCCTTGGTCCCAATCCCGGCTAAGATAGGAAATTCTTGAGATTAAAATCCTGAGATCGAGCAGAGAGTACCGGGACTGGGATTTTTTAAACACCCCCAAAGTTACCATTAATAATTGTTTTCTTCTTATTTTGCTTTTGGGATGGTTTCATGCAATGGGCAAATTAGTCTTTTACATATATTATTTATGTTAAAATATTATTATAAAATAACTCATTACACCTTGTTAAAAAGCAAACCAAACGTCACATATGTAATTCATATTGCATTGCACTACAAATGGTAATGCAATCTAGCCAAACGGTTCCAAGGTTATCAAAACCTCTTTGCTGCTATACCATAGTGACATCTACCTCTTTGATTTTCTCTTCATCACACTGATGTTTTCACCTCTTTGATGATCTCTAATCCTTCAAATGGAGAAGCTATTTTTTTTTTTAAAAAAAGATATTTATTTATGTTTAAGTTTAACTTTGAAAAAAAAATGAAGTTAATGATATATGAACTTGCCAAATAAGCATATGTGGTCAATCAACAAGTAAACTTAACTTAGATAATAGCCAGGGTGAAATTAGTATAATTTGGAAACTTATAAATCAACATTGCTTCTTAATGAAAACTTTCAAAATAAATTTGTACATAAACCCAAAACAAAAATTATGTGGATCACATGCATACTGCTATGATCAATATATTTAGTTAAGTAACATGTAAATTTAACTGGAATAATATCCATGCCAAAGTTGCTATGATTTGGAAACTTATGGGGCTACAGCAATCCCCGTAGAACTTTTGAGGCAAAGTTGCCCCATCTTTGTCAATTTATAGGGCAAAATAACCCTTTAAACTTGTATATGATTCTCTTTTTTTATTTATTTATTTTGCTCCAATTTTAATTATTTCATTTAAAAAATTTTACTTTTAAGTCTTTAAATATATTTTAATGTAGTGTCTATCATTATATGTTAGTGTAACGTTGTTTTATTTTGGTATTTCTAATTAAATTATTTGACCTTGTTAGCGACCATTTGTTTTACTGTGTATATGGTTGCATATTTTATTATTAAAGTAGATGCAATGAAACAGTAGCTATCTCCTTAATTGTATATTATTATACACACCGTTTTTTTTTTATTTCTTTTATTTGGTTTCTTGTGTCTTGGAACTATGCATGCAACAGTAAGAACACAATAGAACCAAACAAAGAAAATGATGACTAAAAAAATTAGTGTTGTTAAATATTTCTTTTCTTAATTTATTGTATATGATTCCATCTCCATACATGAATATCAAATAAAAAAAGTTAATGAGGAAATCTTATGTCAGTGTAATTAGTTTTATATATATCATAAATACAACCACTACGCATTTAAATAAGTAGTCGTTACTATATTATATTAAGAGAACATAATAAATAAAGTGAATTATGTTTTCATCACAAACTAACTTATTAACTATATATTACGGGAAAAAATTACTAACTATATGTATATGTTGTGCGCCAACTAAAATATACTTTGCTAATGTTAATCTTGAATAAATACGAATAACTTCTCTAACAGTAAACAATGCATGCATTTTCCTATATGAGGGCAGTATTTGATTTATCTTTCTAAGAAGCTAAAACTTTACTAAATCAAATAAAAAGAATGAATTTCACACTTTTCAAAAATATTTTTAACTTCTGATATTTACATATCCTCAAACAGGTGGCCCCTTGAGATTGTATCCCCTTGATATTGTATCATTCACATCAACATGTTCTCTTTTTGCGTTATTTTTTGACAAACGACTTACTCTATTAAGAGAAGAATTTTTTGTTATATTGTTTATTCCAATATTTGAACCCCGTCTTCGAGATAGGGAGCACATCCTCATCACTAGACTAACAATTGGGTTTTGATGGGGATATATCCATACGTCGTGGTCCTATTTCACATCCTTTCAATTCAAACTCAATTTTTTATAACAATATAGGACGATAAAATATATCAATTTATTTCGAAAATGTGGGTGTGTGCTTAAGGTTAAAAAGTTTAATGACTTAAGTACATACTGTGCTAGACTTGTGTGATTTATCTGCAGACAAATATTTGAATCAAATTAAGTTGAACTTAATTTCCCTAAAAATAGGGTCAAAACCATTATTAATTGGAAAAAAGTGAGTTTGAAAATCAAATGCTCCTTTATCCAATTGGTGTGTTATAAACAAGCCAACTAATTACCAAATATAACCCAAACTTAGTTGAGGTAATTGTTTTTGAGGGCTAAAAATTGTGAAGATTCTCATTGGTTAGCGGTCCTAGCTAATTAAAATAATTGACATTAAGGGTGTGTTTGGCTCAATGAAAGGGAGGGGAATGGAGGTATTTTAATGGAGGGGAGGGAAAGGGAGGGTTTGAGAAGGATTTTATTTTACCTTTTTTGGATGGATAACAAGGCAAGGGAGGGGAGAGATTTTAATAATATAAAAAAGGTAATCAACAATATAAGAATATAATCAGTAGAAAATAAAATAGACACTAATCAATATAAAATTTTTTGAAGTGTAGCATATAAAGGAGAATTAATATTTGTCATGTAATAGAAAAAATTTACTTGCAACTTTTCAAAATGTGTGTATTAATTTTTTTTATTAAAAATATGTATAAAGCGGTAAAAAAATACAATACAGTATGATACTAATAATGTATAATATAAATATAAAAGAAAGACAACCTATACATATTATAAAAAAAAAATAAAGATTATATTCATGTTAATTACTGAAGTCAAAATATAATACTTTCCCTCCAAATTCCCTCAATTTTAGAGGGGAGGGTTAGGAGAGGAAAGAGGGAAAATTTTGAAAAAAATTTCCTCCCCTTCTAAAATTTTTTGTTATCCAAATAAGGGGAGGGGAATAAAATCCCCTAATTTCTTTTCCCTCCCCTCCCCTTGTACCAAACACACCCTAAGTTTTTTTTTCTTTTTTCTGTGAATCATCCAATGGAACCATTCAAAATTGAACAACTTCAACACGACAAGTTAATTGATACTCTTGTTATATATGTTGCCACCTAATCACAAGAGTTCAGATTGGGCCAAATGTATCCAACTCAATTTTAGAATGGTTCCTATAAAAGTCATCAAATCATCCTCATTTAAGAATATGGCATAACTAGTTGTCAAAAGTTACTCTAACACATGACAACATTACCAATATGAAAAAAATGTTAGTATTATCTAAGTATGTAGTACACATTTTTGTCCTCTCCAAACATTATGATGCCCACTTTATATTAGGGTTAAAGGGTAATTTACCCCCAACTTTTCAGGGGACAGAAATTTTAATCCTTTTTTTTTGACTCAATTTCAATTCCAACATTATTTATTTGACTCAATTTTAGATCTGTTATATTATTTAATCCACCTCATCAGTCACATGGCTTTATCATTGATCAACACACTTTCCTTATCAGTCAACTTAACAGATTTGTTAATGATGGTATGAATTGCTCCAAATAAATGATGTTGGGACTGAAATTGAGCAAAAAAAAAAAACGTTAGGATTAAAATTGCTTCTCCCTGAAAACATTGGGGGTAAATTGCCCTTTAACACTTTATATTACTTTGATACTTTATTAGTGTAGGAGTTATATAACTAATTTGTAAATATTAAGAAAATTAGTGAAGTTAATTATTTGTACAAAACATATGTTTGCTCCCTAAAATACCATCTTTACTTAAATTTTTGCATTGGACCTGCTCATTGAAGGAAACCCCTTTAATACGTATTTAGATAAAAAAAATAATTGAGGTTTTATATGTAAGAACATAATAAATAAACATTTAACTAACTCATACATTTAAGATTAAAGAAGTAATATACTAAGCTACCTCTAATTTTAAATATAGGACCCTGTTCTCTTAAAGAGGTTAAAGAAGTAAAATAAGTTACTTTAAAGTATTTATACTCATTGTTTTTCATCAAACTAATTTGTCAAATTTATAGACTGAAATTTAAGGACACATAACATAATATATGATTAAGTAACTTATTTAGCTTATTTAATTTATAAAAAAAAGTCTTGTACATATATTAAGGACCGGATAGAGTATATGCTTTTAAATTTCGAACTGTGTCAAAATAAAATCCTGCCTCCATCCCTGATTCCTTCCACTAAATTAGATCTCATGTTAAAAACCAAGTAGTTATTAGTGTCAAATAAATATTACAACAAGTTTAAAATATTTGATACGAAATCAAAACAGGCACAAAAATACTGTATTGAAGTTTAATTTGTTTGTCATCAGCAACTCATCATTACCTAGCTAGCTTGAATAAATATCCATTCATAAATACATGATGAAGAAAAGGGGAAAAAAAATCATAAAGGCAATAAAAATACTCACTCTGCCAAGTAAAGGGATACGTACAAAGTCCATCTATATTATTAGTGTCATAGGACTACAAGATTATTTTGTAAAAAAATTAGTGTAATAAATCATTAATATGATATATTAACATAATATATATATAAATATATATATAAAGTTGCACTGCTCTCATGCTCCTATATCGTGTGGGGTTTATATATTCACCTTCTTCGGAGTATACACATTTGAATTGTGATTAGGAAATGAGAAAAAAGTAATTTGAGTATTACTCCTCCGTGAATTCTTATTCTTACGTGGTAATACGACGCAATATATATATTAAAAGGTCGTTAATTATTAGGGGATAATGCTTAACCTGTACTTGACCCTATGCCGTCCACTTAAAATCAAACATTTATCTCTTCAATATATATATATATATATACATATTTATATTTATATATATAACTATATATAGAGAGAGAGAGTTAGAGAAAGATAATTGGACGGTTAACCTGTCATAAAATTATTTTGAAAGAATGACAGCTACCCCTGCTGAATCTAAAATGGAATAAAAAGTATATTAGAATTGTCTTCCTAAAAATAATAAAGAAGTTGATAATAAAACTATTAACTATCTCCATCAAAGACCTCATAAATCCCGAAAAGCACAAATTCTACTTTATTCTATTGTTCCCTTATATATCTCAATTCCCCAAGAATCAAGTTGACATTATTTTTTTTTTCAACCAAATCCACGGTCAAGATTAAGTTATCTCTTGAACGAATAATGTAACCGGCGATCTAGTCTGAAGCGTACATTTTCTATGCCTATAATGATATTTTAAAGCGTATACAAAAAATAATTGTATATTTGATCGGAGTTAATTATCTAAATTAAGGCTTAGATGGTTCATCATTTTTAAATGAAAAAAACAGCAAAATTCACATGATTTATAGCTAATCAACGATTTAGATCATTCATGTACATGTTGCAACCTTATCAACTGCACCTTGATTCTTAAAATTCTGTTCGATTTGTTTATCCATAGTGGTTGGATTAGGTCTTCTCTTGGGTCTTCTGATTGTGATTTCCCACTTTATTAAATGTTCAATGACTAAAACGCCCTTCCTTTTGCCCCACCTTGATGTGACTTTCGGCCATTGCTCATTGGTATTTATATAAAGAAATTATGAATGGACCAGCCTCCGAGCCAGACATTACATATTGCAAATGCATGCATGAAACACAAGAATTTTAATTTATAAACCACCAATACTATCTGAAGCAAAGCAAGATGTGTATATTTAACGTGTAGGAAAAAATGTAATATGACTATATTTTGAATACACTAAACACACACACACACACACACAGAGGCCAATAGAAGTTATAACAAGCTAAGTTTAAAAAGGTCATTACTAGTATGCCTTGTTATATATATGGGACTTTGTGTAATTTATGAGAGCTCTTATCTAATTATTTTATGTTACTATATATTTTAATGTTTATATCATGTCATATCTCATGCATTCCGGAGGCGAAGGAACAAAACAAATTATTTATAATATTTAGTGCATTCATAAAAGATAGATAAGTATTAAGATAAGTATTTGCTTTAACAAATCATTTGGTACTGATAACAACCTAGTTTAATTTCAATTAATTGGGATTTTAGTTAGATTGGATCTCAAAGAAATTAAAGGATAATTCTTCTATAAAGGCGTATTCTATATTCATACACTGAAATTAAAACGTTGATGTGCTTAAACAATCATATCATCTTTTTTAAAGACCAACTTGTTGGTAAATATTGTCTGTTGCCACGTGTTTTTACATATTTTTTATTTTAATTATACGTTGTGCATTTATTGAAATTCCGTTTTAATAAATGGAGGCATCATATCCCTACCCATTACTTAACCCACTTAACCTCCTTTTGTGGGTAAGACTCTCGCAATACGTGGGTTACTTTACTTCTTTCTTTTTTTTTTTTTTTTCATTCATCTGCTAATATCTGACGCTGACTAGTTTAGTTTGTAAAAATGTAAGCTCACAATGGAGTGAACCTAGCTACTTCTGAGTAATTTTTAAGGCTGCCTTACCTTAGGTTCAAACATGAAGCTAATGATTAAGTTGAAACGACTCATAGCCACTGGATCCAAATGGCTTCATGGTCTTGATCGAGTGTACTTTATTACCCTATTTACTCGTAACATTGAGCTAATTAGTTTAGTTTCTATATTTACATATATATTCAAGGTGGAGATCCCACGCTTAAACAACATAGATGCCTATTTGAATTTATTAGGACAAACACCTATGGCTAAAAGCTGATAAATCTTTAACGTTTAGTATTGTTTATGGCTACGGGCTTTTAATAATTTAATGTATGCTTAATCACAGTTGTGCATTTATTGAAAATCCAAATCAATAAATTTAAGCACCCCATTTCAAATAAGCAGTCAGTCACATTTTCGGATTTAGTGCTCATTTTATGGTTGACCACCGCTACTCTTAAGATGAGATCTGAACCATTTAATAAATCCAACTTTCTTTATATCCATCGAGGGGAAAAGAACCCAAATCTTCTAAACTTAACAGTGCCAAATTTAAAGAGAAGTTTTTTTTTTTTTTTTTGGGTATATGAAAGCTCAAATAATTAAGAAGGAGTCCACAAAATGAATTACATTTACATGTCAAAGGCAGGCGGGAAGCAGATGAATTGAGGATGAGACCACTTTTTTGCTCTTTCCATGTCAGTGACTAGAAACGGTAATAGTACACATACCCTGCCACTCACAACAATTTTCTTCAGACTTCACCAATCATATTCATAGTACAGGTGTTTTCTTCTTTTCTTTCTCAAAGCTAATTAAATAAATATATTATTATAATATGATCTATATATTTCTTCCCCTCTTGCTATTTGTGTGTGCTATATTGGGATTTACAGTGTTAGTTTCACCTCTTTCAGTTTTTATTGTTTATTTTGAATTTTTTTAATCTTGGCGTGAGGACCATTGTGGGGCAAGGTGATGAGAGTAAGTTTGTCTGTGAGTGAGTAAGAAGATACCATACAAGAGAGAGAGAGTGGTGTAGTAGCTGTTTCATGCTGCTTTCACATATACTGTGTCGTTTTGTGGCCGCGATTGGGTCCACCGACTCGCAGGGTTTCTCTCTCCCCCTCATTTTACTATTTTTTTTATTTTTTATTATCATTTCTGTGTAGGCCTACCTCTCCCTCTCCCTCTCTCTCTCCCCCTCTACAATTAATTTTTCATATTTGTGAATATCATTTATGGCAGGGAACAAATGCGCAAAATCTGGAGGAAAAAACATTGAAAAGGGAAAAGGTGGGCAGAGAATTACAGAGAGAGAGAGAGAGAGGAAAATAAAGAGGCTCATAAACAAAAAGCAAGAAAATTTTCTTCAGAGGTGCTTATGTGTTGGTGTGTCTGCATGACACCAAATCAGTGATGTAATTTCAGTAACTTGGCTTCAAAATTGGCGTATAAAATAAGCCAAACCATCCAGACCAGCAGCTGAGAAGAAATAATTAAAGAAAGAAGCAGCAGAAGAGAAAATTCATATCAAGTTAGTGTGCCCATGGAGGGTTTGATTTCCTTTTCCTTCGTCATCTCCTTCAACTTCTTCCATTCCTCTCTTTTAGCTTTCTCTTCTGTTTCTCTTCCCCTTTATATTTCTTCTTTTCATCATTATTAGAGCCCCCGAGGATTTGAATTACCTTGCTTTTCGGATTCTGCTTCAGAATTGCATGTGGCTTATCCAGAATTCAAATAGCTTCACACAAGGTCCAATTCAAGAATATCACCAGCTGAACCAGTAAACAGACCACTTATATATTTTCTTGGAGAAGAAGAAGGAGAAGGAGATTAGATATATATATATATATATATTTATATGCTATCTGATATGGCGGCATCTTCGTCGTCGGCGTCGCTGTTCGGAATTAGAGGAGATCAGAATCCGATGAATCAGCAGCAGCATTCATCAACTACCCCAACTTCGTCAACAAACGCAGCTGCACCACTCCAGAAGAAGAAGAGAAACCAACCAGGAACACCAAGCAAGTATCCCAATAATTAATTTCATCCAATTTAATCATCATCAAATTTCAAAAAATCAACCATACTCATCCATCAACTGATTTTTCTTTCTCCCCCTATTTTTTTTATATTCATTCAATTTATCCTCGTTTTCCGAATCTCTTAAAAAAACTCCCAGAAAACCCTGAAGTCTGTAACTGAAACTCATCAGAAATGAATTGCAGTATATGGGTGTTGTCAACAGCTCCTTGAGAAATTAAGCCAGAGTCTTTGAAAAATTCTAAATCAGATAGAATAATTAATTGATTATTAGTTAGTTAATTGTTATATAAATAATTAATTTGTGGTTTGGCTTCTTTTCGTGTGAGGAACGCACAGATCCAGATGCGGAGGTGATAGCTCTATCTCCAAAGACGTTAATGGCGACAAACAGGTTCATATGTGAG
>JBAGKO010000004.1:53484-69625 GCA_037177275.1 Acacia concinna | reverse complement strand
ATTAGCATGCAAAGGCTCGTGATTCGACACAGTCATTTGCTCAAACAGTCCCTGACCCAATTTTAAGCCCTAACTAGTTGAAAACTAGTGCCAATTTGACCCTAATTACCTTGCTATGCCATTTTCCCTTATCCATAATTTTAACGTCACTCGGACAGCATAACGGCTTAGGTAAAGGCATTCTCATATATTACATTACATCCAGTAGCATACAGAAATAATCTAGAACAATCCAGTATTCAGTATAATACATTATATTACATTCAAAATAACTTAGGGAAGCACATTAAACAGTCTCTATCTATCTTCTTTCCTTGCTTCCCGAGGTACCTTCACTTGCATTGTGGAAAGGGTAAGGTTTATGGAGAAACCCTAGTAGTAGAACACTAACAATAACAATATAATGCAATACATGTCATGTATTATGCTATGCTTGTACTTATTCTTCTAGTGCCCTCTCTCTTGGCACTCACCGTGTATAGGGAGCATGCACATGACTCTACCTCTATCACATTGACAAGGCATATAAACATAGAGTCATATATCTCATACATCACATACTTGCCTGCTCAACTACAACACAGAGGTAACCATTTTGAGCTCTTAGAATTAGGAGTTTTGGTGTATTGCTAAACTTTGGCAAGAGGTAACCACTTTCCTCTTGTTGTGCATACTTATGACATGCTTGTGAGTGATAATAAATATATAGAATATGAATTTGCAATTGATTTGTGATATGAAATATGAAGCTATTTTATTGAAATTATCATGTGAGACATATTTTTATTGAGGAAGGGATAATGATATGATGTTATGTGATAATTTATGAGTATGATAGATTTCTTAAGTATTTTTATAAAAGGGGATGACAGATGTGGATTTTTATAGGAGGCTATTATAGAGGAAATAAGGAAGTGAAATCTTGTACAAAAAAAGTAAATAAGGAGGTGGGCTCTCAGGTATAGATTGGTTAGCCCTTTGGCTCAAGTATGTTTAGTAGGGCCTTAACACTCACTAATGTATTATAAGGGGAACACATGGTCCGATCTTGTACTTTGTGGATTTTGACCAGTCCATATCACTTGATTGGTGAGCTTATTGAGTTGAACTATCAGTCACATGTGTGAGTACTAGCTCATGTGTTCAGTAAGAGGAAATAAGGTTGATCGAGAGTAAATTGTTATGTATTGATATTTTTGCTCTTATATGATAACTCTGGAAATAAGATTATGATATTCTAAGTTGATAAAACTGTACCGATGTGACATTTCTTTTTTTTTTTTAACATGAGAAGGCAAGTAAAGCTTGAAAGGGAAGATACATAGTTAACTAGACTCTAAATAGCGTTAGTCCAGCCAATCATGATCTGCAACAAAATGCATATCATTAAGAAATAGATCTGCACATCCAGTAGGCACCGAGTGAACCAATGAAATGGTGTTGTCATGGTCATGACCTTGTCTGGCCACGTAATCAGCCCAAGAAATAATTTCTCTCTTAGTCTGATGAAGTTGAACATCCCATTCCCTGTACAACATATCTCGTCTCTTCACAACAAGTTCCCTTAGAGGATGGTCAACTATGCAATCTCTCATAGAATATTGTATGCATCTATAGAATCAATAAAGATTGAGAGCTTAGCATACCCCATTTGTTTGGCCACCTCCATACCCGTTTTCATAGCAAGAATCTCAGCTTCTGTCACACAACACGGACTAAGAGAGTGACAAAATCCCGTTAACCATTGCCCTTGAGCATTTCTCATGACGCCTCCGCATGTCACTTGTTGATGCTCTCGTACTGAACCATCTACATCGATACTAACTGTTCCTGAAGACGATGGTGTCCAGTGGTTCTCCCCAATTTCATTACCTTTGAAAATCTAGTGTCTTAATTGATCATCAGCAAAGCTTTCCATTAAACCATAATTGCATTGATGCAACAGCTCCTTTGTTGAAGCCTCGGTTCCATGAAAAATCTGTTTGCATCTATTGGTCCAAATGGTCTAGCATACCATACTGAATACTTGAGTCCATGCAAGATCCCGATATCTTCCTTTGCCTGGGTTGTGGTTGATATTCCAATTAAGCCATTCCTGCACATTACCAGAAAAAAAAACTGATGTAAACGTTAGTTCTTAAAATTTGCTTCCATATCTCTTTCACTCTCTCACAGTCTCTCAAGTAGTGAATAATACTCTCCTCACTTTGACACTCAAAAGGACAATCACTCGTGTTTGAAAGACCTCTTTTCGCTCTAAGTGAGTTTGCAGCTAATCTCTCATGGTCCACTTGCCACAAAAAGAATTTAACTTTCTCAGGAATTTGCCATTTCCATTAGTGCCCCTAGAAATCTACTACTTTCTTGACTGGAATTTGAAATGAACTGATACACTGATTTAACTGAGAAAAAGCCATCTTTTGCAGGTCTCTAAGTGAATCTGTTAGCTGAAAAACTTGAAGGAGGATGAATTTTGGTCAAGAGCTGTCTCACCTAGAGTGGAATAATCCCTCTCCATTTCTGATAATGCTTTATACTTATAACTATTCCTACTTGATATCTCACAAGCACTTGCTTGTATGCTCGATGAGATAGATTGTTGGTTGCTGAGACTTTTGTCTCATTCCGTCAATTTAACATTTATCCAGGTGATAGTTCCTGCGCTGGTCCAATAGGGAAGACTCCGATAGCTTAAGCTATTACTGCTAAAAGTAGTGCTTCCATCCTTTTGGTTATGTAGGATATTGTATATTGCCACAGTATGGCTTATCTTGCATACTTTGGTATATTTTAGATAATTGATACATTATCTGTATACTGCTAATTTCCTTGTGATGAGAGATATCTTTTGATGGTTTTAAGTGGTTTGAAAACCTTGACGTTGTGGTTTAAAACCTGTGGATTCACATTTTGGTTTAACTCATATATTGTGTTATTTGGAAAGTATAATTTAGTTCAAGAGTGAACTCAAGAGTGAAAGCCTATCAAGGGGTTTTGTTCTTTAAATCATGACAGTTCTTTTAAAAATTTAATTTAAACTTTTCTATTATGGTTAATACTTTTAAAATATTTATCATATTTTATTCATCATAATGGTGGTTAATGATTATTTGACAAAATGTTTGGTTAATGATGGTTATAAGGAAATGCTTTTTACAATCTGCCGCCACTATTACCTCTACCGCCATTGTTGTCACCTCAATGTTGCCGCCACCACCTGCTCATCTAATTGAGATCGAGATTGTTGTAACATCCCAAAATTTTCTAGGCTTAGGTAGAGGATTTTGGGTAGGCCAGGGGACGTACCCAGATATTTTTTGGAGCCTAGATGAGGTATTTGGGATGGGTAAAAGGCCTTAGTCTGTAGAAGAGATAAAGATCTCCTAACTTTTGAAGTGAGATCTGAGAAGGACCTATGTGTAAAGAGTAAAAATTCAATAAAGTTAGAGGTTGAATTTTGGACAGGTCCGGAATCCCCGAAAATTCCCATAAAATCTCAAAAATTATTTTAGAGTATCCAAAACATCATAGAGCAATCATAATGATTTTTAGAGGTCATATGAATTTTTAGTGATTTTATGATTATTTTATTAATTTTTGGCTGGACTATGTTTTTTGCCAGAAATTAACTACAACAGATATTTAAGGGCCTCGTTGTTCTGGACTGAGATTGGGAAAAATTAGTAGAATATTTTAGAGGATTTATAAATTTATTTGGAGGTTGAGAAGAAGTCCAGAGGAATTATGGAAAATTGTTGAATGTCGGTTTATCGCCGGTATAAGGGACTTTTTCGCAGAAAAATTATTTTCTGAAGTTTCAGACCTCAAGAAATTCTGAAAATTTTATGCTAGGCTTTTGGGATATTTTATGATGTTTGGGTAATTTTTCATAATATTTTGGTGTAAAATGAAGTTTCTAGAATTTCTAGATTAAATAAGACGGTAAAAGACAAATATGGAGATATATTGAGTTGTGTGGGCCCCACAGGACCCACACCACCCTGCGCCATCTTTTTGCTTAAAGGAGAAGCCAATATAAGTCAAAAAAGAGGGCTGCTTGGTGCATAAGGAGATGGATCATTATTTTATTATTTTTTTAAGTTGTTAAAAATTACAAGAATGGCATTGGAGAGCTCTATAAATAGAGCTCACCTCCCTCCTATTTTGGCACAAGATAGAGGTCCCCTGTGGAGGTTCTGGTAGTTTGGAAACTTAAGCCTCGTGCACAAAATTCCGAGGAGATTCACGCCACGCTATCCGAGCCAGCGATTAAGGTAAGCTCTAGCCCGTATTTTCTTTTATTCTTCTTCTCTTCTCCACGGGTTCTAGGGCATTTCATAAAATTGGGATTGCTGTTATTTCAGTAAATGGCGGTGTTAGACCACAAGCCTTTGCATGCTAATAGAGGATATTTTTAGCTGCAAATGGAGTGGTAGACCACATCATTTGGAGTTTTCTAGCAAAAGTTATGCCTTCCCAAAGTTAGGCCAAAAGTCTTGGAAAATTGAAAAATGACCAAATGAAGTGCCAAATTGACCATATGAATAGTGCAACTTTGAGGGGTTTCATGTGATTGATGATATGTAGTTAGGATGAGAGATTATTTTTCCCTTATATAGGATGTTAAGAGCTTTCAAATGAACTTAAAATCACCGTGTTTCAATTTTTTTGGAATTAGTTATGATTTTCCAAAGTTGGTCAAAATTAAGGGACAGATGAATAGTATAGCGATAAAGAAGAAAATTTTCCCCCATTTTCCCAACTGAGTCATAACTAGTGATTCCAATATCTCTAATGAGGCAAGGTAAAGGCTATAAAAGGAGGTGTTACAATTATCGCCTAAATCGGTCCGTCAGAGTGATTGCACCAATAGTGTAGTATAGGGCAACTAGTTGTTCTTCTCAAGGAGCACTATTTGGAATTCCTAAGTACTTAATTTTGAACTAAACTAATTAGTTGGTTAACTAGGGAGTTTTGTGGTGCAAGTAACTAACTTTAATTTAAATCTAAATTAAACTATTTTTTTAGGTTTTTAGGGTTTTGAAAGTATTTTTGGTAATGGGTTCTTATGATAGGACTAGTCTCTCGATGGTGGTCGCTCGTTTATCCTCGCTCTCTCAAAAGATGTTTGGGAGTTTTTATATTTTCTAAGTTTAATTTTAAAAACCCTAAGCAATCTCTTTGGTCCAATGATTTAATTAATTAAAAACCTTCCTAGAATCCTAGGTTAATTAATTATTAATTAAAATGTTGTTAAGTTCTCTTAGAGTGCTCTTAAGATGAATGAATGAATTAATCCTCGAATTGTCAATCAACAATTTGAAAATTATGTGCAAGAGGGAAAATCAATTGTAATCACGACAATCAAACCAATCACACATAAAAGTCTTAAAACTTGGATAAATATAAAATTAATAATTAAAGAACTAGAGCTTGAAGGCCCAAACACATGGAGTATGTTGTTCTGCCTACTGAGGTTGCAACTTGGACTTGTTAGGTCATGACCTGAGAAGTTTTAATGAAGCTATGCATCTTGGAGCAAGGTCAAGCTAGAAGGATTTCTTCCCAAGGACAGGTTGGAACATGGATGATCTGAGGTCGCGGCCTGAGTTCGTAATCTATGAAGATAAATTTTCAAATAGAGATTGCGATTGCAAAGATAAGTTTTTAAATAAAGATAAAAATCTTCAAAGATACATTTCAGATAGGATCTGAATTAAGCCTATAAAAAGGGGGAGAACCCATTAATCAAAGACAGTCCGGATCTGTGAGATTTCACAGTACGGTACCTTGAAACCCTAGTTCCCCAATTTTCCCCAATGCCTTAACCCTAATCCAAACCCTAACCATCCATCCATCAAATTCTACCCATCAATTCACCATAAACCTCAACCATCCCTCATGGAGTTGAAGATCAAGCGCAATAGCGAGAGATTGGAACCATGAGAGGCTAAACCCCTTATCCTCTCGGTGATGGAAGTAAGGTTGGAGCTTACGTAATAATCAAGGGAGTAGATCCAATTTAGATTTCTGTATTCTCTTCTTCTTTATGAAATTCCCTAGATCTATGAAGTTTTATTTAGTTTTGAGAATTTGTTTACGATTGTAACTGAGATTTGGATTGATTATGCAAGTTTGATGTATGAAGTTTGGTATTTATTTATATATGAGTTTAAAGACTTTTATGTGTAATTGGTTTGAATGTCATGATCATGATTGATTTTCCCTCTTGCGCATAATTCTTGGATTGTTGATTGACAATTCGAGGATTGACTCATTCATTCATCTTGGACTCTAAGAGAACTTAACAACGAATTAATTAATAATTAATCAACCTAGGATCCTAGGAAGGGTTTTTTGATTAATTAAATCATTGGACCCAAGCGATTGCTTGGGGTTTTTCATAAAAACTTAGATAATATAAAACTTCCATAATCTTTTGAGAGCAAGGATAACCGAGTGACACCATCGAGAGACTAGTTTTACCATATCACCCTTATCCAAACAAAACTAGTTTTCTAAACCCTAAAAACAAAAAAGAATTAATTAGTTTAATTTATATTTTGTTTAGTTTAGTTATTTGCACCACGAAAACCCCCTAATTAACCAACTAACTAGTTTAATTAGTTTAGTTAAAATTAGGATAATTGCTTAGGAATACAAAATATTAGCTCCTTGAGAAGAACGACTAGTTGTGCCCTATACTACATATTTGGTGCAATCAATTTGACGAATTGATTCAGGCGATAGTTTCGGCTTCGATCACTTATACTGTGGTCTATGTAGGCATTACAGAGTAGTGGACTAGTTGCCCAAAAGTGCCAGAAACAAAGGAACATCGCACTTGCACAATACAAGGATATCGATAGCTAGAATCTCTACCCTTAACTTGTTATGCTCTATTTGTCTGATGTGTGTTGATTGCTTGTTTACTGTGTTATGGTTGAGCGAGCATGATATGTATGAGATAAATGACTATCTGTTTATATACCTTAGATATCTGATAGAGGTAGAGTCACGTGCATGCTTCCTATACATGGTAAGTGCTGAGAGAGAGGGCACTATAGGAGTAGTACGAGCATTGCATATAGCATGACATGCATTGCATTATACTATTATTGGTTATGATTCTACTACTAAGGTTTCCTAAGAAATCTTAGCCTCTCCACAATGCAGATGAAAGCTCTATTGGAGGCAAAAGAAAGGAAAGAGTTTAGATAGTTATGCTTCCTGATTTTTGTCATGTATATGTACAGTATAGTTGATACATGTATTCTAGATTCTGGTCTGTATGCCTTTGTGTATTAATAAAAAGTTGTATATCATTTTGCAAAAATTTTCCCCTCTCTGTCTTTGCTATACTGACATATCAAGTGGTTCCAAGGGCAACTTTAAGGGACGAAGAAGGGATGAAAAAGTGGGATGTTACAGATCTAGATTGAGATGGTGGAAATAGAGAGACAACTATGAAAGTATAACCTCTGACAGTGATAATGGAGAAAATCGAAGGTAGGATGACGATAGACAATGGTAGATGTATAATGATGAAGGCCTATGCCCCCTCTATGATTCTCTGTCTTTGTTTTCTAGAAATTTTGTTCTCCCCTCCAGTTGTGAAAGGTTAGGTTACTGAGGATGATGAAGATGGTGGTGGATGTCACCAGTAATGAAGCACGAAAGTGAAGATGGAGGTAAGGCGTGGTGATGAAGATGATATATGATGATTCCAGGTCTTTGTTTTGAGGTTGTAGCTTTGTTGTGGACCACACTATCATTTTTCAAATTTTGGGAATAAATTGTCATTTCCAAATTTCAAGCCCCAAATTGCCATTTTCAATTTTAATCCCATTTTTCAAGCCCTTACAATTAAAAATAATTAAACCAACATCAAATATTCTCAAAAAAATTATTTAGAGTAACTACAATTTTTATGACAATTTCGCCCTTTTTAGTTCTAATTCAATGCATTTACTCTTAATCCCAATTAATCATAATAAAGACATTTGAAGCTTAATAACTATGACAAAATCCCCAAATAAAGTATGAAAATGTATAACAAAATAGTGATTTGTTAGTTGCGAGAGAAAGGGCTGGATCTAACGAAATCATGACCATCAAGTTTATATTTCTAGAATGAAGAGAAAAGAAATCGTGAACTCCAAGCCATCTCCCTTGAATCCCCACCACCATTTTTGCCATAGTTGTTGCTGCTACATCCTTCCCGTCCTTGCCCTTACCGCCATCCTCACCATTATTGTTGTCGTCACCACTGCTTCACCATTATTAGAGTAGGTTGTCTTAGTCTTCATTCATTCTGTCATTGGAGTAGAGCATAGAGAAAAATATTTTGTCAGATGGATGGAGAATGAAGAATATTTTATTTGAGGGAATTTCTATAATTTGAAAAAGGACAAATCAGGTCATAACACTTCTTTGGTAATCAATATTAAAAGCAAAATAAGCTGTCATACACTAAATCTTAAAACACATAACTTGAAATGGAAGAACACAGTTTTTTCAAAAGCACAATAAGTTGTTGGGCACTAAATCTTAGATGCAACTTGATTAACACATAGCCAAAGTGTGTTTAGTTCACTGAAGTTTTATTTTTT
The DNA here is from genome assembly GCA_037177275.1 of Acacia concinna. Classification (NCBI taxonomy): domain Eukaryota; kingdom Viridiplantae; phylum Streptophyta; class Magnoliopsida; order Fabales; family Fabaceae; genus Acacia; species Acacia concinna. The sequence continues at coordinate 61,013 of JBAGKO010000004.1, read as the reverse complement.
TCTAATCATCATATAGATTTCTTGTTTATTTGAGAGATGCTTGAGAGATTAGCTTGAGTGTATAACTTGCAAAAAACTGTGTTCAAATTTGAATTTTGTATATTGAATGGATGGCTTTGTTGTAAGATATAAAATATATACTTGCTAACTTTGTATAGTCACATCAGGATTGAAGCCTCAATATATATATTTTATATATTGTAATGCTTACATTGCAAGTGCACACATCGCATCAAGTAATAAAGTGATAAGTCAAGTATTATTCCCACAAGGATTTGTTTCCAAAACCCATGAGTGATACAAATACCAAGAGCAAAGGGAAACCATGCATGAAACAAACCTAAACTAAAAAGTAATATAAATAGGTGATTATTTGACTTTAAGGACAAAATGGAAAGTAGGATTATTTATCCCCTTGTATGTAAAAATTACTCAATCAAATTCCCACAATATTTTCTTCTTAATGAGAGATTATGTTAGCAAATGATACTAAATTACTTATAAGTGCTCTCTCAAGTCTCCAAATAGGTGTTTAGTTCTAGTAATTCCTTAATATCTTAATTAATTAATTAATTAAACCCCCAATTTTCATTGCAAATCCTATATGATATTATGTGAGGTTAATGAGTATATGTCTATCTCATTAACAAAACCATTCATTTAACTCACAAATTTCATATTCGCACATAATTAAACTCAAGTTCTATACTCAATCTAGCTCTCTCAAGCATTAATCAAGTGAACTTAACAATCTCATTGGTGGCCAATTAACAAAAAGCACTATGTATAGATTAAAATAAACACAACCCCATCATTAATCATAATTATAAAGGAGAAATGAGTACTTAATATATAAAAGAGTTCAAAATAATCCTATAATGAAAGTTCTAGCTATACATGTTCATAAAACCCATAAGAAAATGGGGATAAACTAGAAAAACAAAGCAATAGCAAAACATGAGGAAGGAGTAGAAGATGAAAAGGAAAAATCAAAAGGAGAAACTCACATATTTTCAAATCTTAAATTCCTAGATCAATCTCCAAACCCTAGCAACCCCAAACTCCAAAATGAGCCACCAAGTTGAGGAATGAGAGTTATGGTTGTGTTTCTTAGTATTTATAGCCCTAAAATTAGTTGAATTGTCAAAATGCATAGCCTCATTAAGTGTCATTGTCCACGACGAAGGACTTTATGTCCTATTTTCTAGCTGCAGCCAAAACTCTTTGCCTGTGTTTTTTATAGTGGCCAAAAAACACTTCGTTTCTTATTCATTTGTTCTTGTTTTTTCATGGTGTCTTGATTTCTTAATCTCCTTTCCAACTTCTTTTACATTGATTTTAGCTTTGAGTGTCTTCATTTGTAGTACAAATAACATGCTTCAACAACCTAAAAACAAGAGGATCTACCAAAGCCAAATTTGAAGAAATAGAGCAAAATATTTACTTTTTAAACCATAATTCTATCCTTTTATCCCAAATATCAACTAAGCACGTTTTCCTTGTATATGTATTCCCCAAAGGACAAAACTTACATCCAGTGCATTATGTCCAGTACAACCAGTTCACCAATTAGATAGTGCCATTTGGATATTTCAATAACTCAGCACTAACGCCGTCAATTTGACTCAATTCTTTCCCATTGCAAACTAATTAAGGGACAAATCGGAAAACCCTATTTGCCGCAAAGACTGCTCTGACAGCAATCAATCGGTACTCATCTCCATCTTTGTTTGATTTTATAAAGGAGCATCTTACTGTTTGCCATCTCCATCTCCATGTGAGAATTCTTACTGTGCGCCCACCCATCTTACAATTCTTCATTCTCGAATGTAGCCCCGAAAGTAAAATGTTTTAATGGGACACCTTTCTAAAAGTTTAATCTCACCCGTCATTCCCCTTAAATCTAAAACAAAAGGATCATCATTTTATGGTTAATACCTGCGTAATACAGTTCTTATTTTTTACAATTCCCAACTCATAAACCCTTGCTATTTTCTTTTTACTTGGATTCGATGTCTGCAAGAATTGGGATAGCACATATAATAATTGCAATTTATTGATGTATTACTTGAATGGTTCCAGTTGATCAAAAGAGAAAGAAAATAACCCAGAAAACAAACCCCAAAAGATCCGACTATCATCAGTCATCGTGAACTAAGAAACTGGGGGATTCATATAACTCATGCACCGATCAAGATGACCAAAAAATATAAAACAAATGAATCATTCTTCATCCTTTACCACTCTTCTCTAGATACGATTATGTCCCCTCCATCGATAGCATTCCTCCATGACCATCGCTGCAGTTGGGAAATAACGAAGATGTGGAGAGCAAGCAGTGAGTGAACGGTGTTAATGCTGATTTGTTTAAAATATCCAGATGGCACTATCTAATTGGTGAACTGGTTGTACTGGACATAATGCGCTGGATATAAGTTTTGTCCTTCCCCAAATACGTATGATACACCAAAAAGTGTGAGAAATTAAGAACAAATGTGCCAAAATGACATTGAGATTGAACAATTAATGATGTTAATATTTGCACTTGACTTGAGAGAGCTTTTGTAAGCACTTTTGGAATCTTACACTAGCACATATATTCCTTAAAATCACATTTATGAGAGGAGGTTAATTAAATATGAAATATAAAGGGATAAATAATCATTGGTTCCAAAACTCTTGAAGTAGAAGTTTCAACTTATTTTTCATTTTTGAAGTTTTACCTAAGTGTTTGAAAACACTGAATTCATTTTGCTCAACCTAATCGAACACTCAATGGAAATTTTAACCCCTTGTACGTCAGTCCTCATGGGAACGACATTAGATCACACTATTTTAAACTTCATTTAGAGTTTTCTTTTCCTCTTCCAAGCCATCAAGTGTATTTGCAAAACCGAAAACAAAAATCAAAGAAGAACTAGTAGTTGGCACCAAATAACAAACATATTATGGTTTCGTAAAATTATTTTCTACACAACATATTCATTAGTTTATAGTTTTATGTTTCAGACTTCATGATTTTACTTGATACCCTTCCTTTGTTCATGTGAGAAATATAAGAAGAAAATAGCGGCAAGAGATGTGTACTGGGTTGGGTCAGATTCGAGAGTGTAGCTCACGTAATAGTTAAGATTACTATAAATCTAATCAGGGTTTGTACAACAGTGCAATAGAATAGAAAGAAGAATGGAAGATAAGCAGAGAGAGTGTAAGAGGTTTCAATTGCTTTAGTATGTTTTACTGCTTGGTGGGGGGCTATATTTATAGAGACTCAGAGATCTCTTTTAGCTTGTCCATCAAGTTGTAATCTCTTAGCAATAAATTGAAGAGTTATTTATCAATCAAGAATCAAATCTCTCCATATTTGGCTATAATTGACTTTCCTGATTTCAGTTTAATTTATTCATTAATAATTGCATATCATACATCTTATTGATTCATTCGGATTTTATTCCGGAGCAATCAGTCCGGCCCATCAAAGGCAAATTTAAGCCCAAAATCTAACAGTTTATATAGTCATATGCTCCCTCCGTCTCTACATATAAGGTCCTTTTAACCAACTCATATGATTATATAAAACAGTTGAAATTAGTTAGAAGTAATAGATATGTATGAAATATAATTTTTTTTTCCGAAGATGACCTTGTTTATGAGTAAGAGAGAAAGAGTAATGATGAGAAAAGAACGAAAGAGAATATATGGTAAATAAAAATGTGAGGGAATGAGGGCAAAGTGGGTAAAAATACATTTATTATCTATACAATGTCAAATGAGACGTTATAAAAAGGGACAATCTCATTAAAAAAAGATTTTATATATAGGGACTGAGGGAGCACCTGCCTATATATATATATATATTAAAGTATCGAATTACAAAAAAAAAAAAGACCGATTGAACATTAACCTAAACAATTAAGAAGCAGAATAAAGTAATAAAAATAATTCATTCATGTTATAGAAAAATTAAATCTGAATTGTGCATATTTAATCACACAGTCCCAAGAATTTTTTTTTAAAAAAAAACAAAATCAGAGACCAAATTAAATTTAAAGTGAAGGTGATAGTTGACGGGAGATGAATCATGCTCCTGATGACCTTCATCAAGTAGCAAGAGGCTTCATTGAGTGATCAACTCGTGAAACGAAAGACCTCCAGCCACATAAACTGCCAATGATGATGTGCATGGCTGTAAATCTTAGTTCAAAATTTGCGTTACACAAATGAAACAGTGTTTCCACAAACTAAATTAAGCCCATGTGGTTTTAATGCTTCCAATGTATGAAAAGATTCATAGTTTCAACTGCTTGAAATGACTAGTTCTTTGTGATGGCAATATATAGAGCGTCCTTAGGCCTTTGGAGCTTACTATATGTCAGAGAAGAAAGGATGGGAAAAGAAGAGAAAGCCTATGACATCAGTTTGACCGAGAAGGATGATATGTATTGGATGAGGATAATTTGGTACTTCAATTTTTTTTCTTTGGTACAATAAATTTTACGAAATGGGTTAGACTCACTCACAATCTAAGGGTAGGGTTCCAAGTTGGGATGGCTCCCACATTGCCTTGACTGGACCATAACTAAGGGGATTTGCCCAGGATCAAACCCTCTTCCATTGGTGAGAGTTTTCTATCCCTTCACTAGTTGAATCCAAAGACGAAAGGTGATACTTTTTTTTTTTGGATATTTGTGTTGGATGTATGGTTAGTTTTGATGATGCCAATTATAGATGCCTCATATTATTAAGAGTAGAAAGTTTGCATCATGTATTTACTGTCTTATATTGACCAACTATTATGTTAAATGTGAAATATCATGTAGACTAGTCAAGAAGATGATATCATGTTAAGGTTTGGAAGATAATCAAGAGAAGAATGAAGAGATCAAAGATAAGGAAAAGTTTTGAAATGAAGAAAGTTCTTTTTGGACTAAATTGTGGAAAATAATCATGAAAAAGAAGAGAAGAGATTGGAGAAACAAGAACTTGCTAGATCTAATGAGTAAACCAAATTTCAAGCTCTTATATATGGTATTAGAAGCATCTATGATCAAATAATAGTTGGAACTGCTCAAATTGAAGCTAAAATGACCATATGGGAAGGTAAACCTCTAGGTTAGGATAAAACCTCAAAGAAAGTGGAAAATTAGAGTAAAACCTCGAGGTTACAGAGAGTTTTCGGATGCTTTGTTTTCAGTCAGCAAAACAGAGTTCAGTATTTTGGCTATATCTCTTCAACCAGACATTCAATTGAGCTGATTCTTATTTCATATGAAACTAGACTTAAAATGAAACACATGTACATCAAGATCATGATGAAAAAGGTTCAAATGAGAGAGATATGATTCTCAAAAGTTTGCGCTTAATTTGCTTCAGATAATCCAGACAAGGTTTGATGTTTATGTCATATCTCTCTAACCACAACTCTAATTGAGATGATTCTTTTTAGGTATGAAACTAGACTCAAATATATTTCCAATGAATCCAAGATCATCCAAAATGAATATGATATGAGGGTGCTGTGTAATTTCAAAAATGACATTGTGGCTTGCGTATGTTCCAGAACAATCTATATTCTTCAGTTCATATCTTATAGAATACATTGAATTTGAAGCTGATTCTTTTTGCATTAGAAAGAAGACTCAAAGAGATTGCTAGAGATATATAATTTTATATATTTGGAGTTAGAATGGTGGGATAAATCAATCCATAAAATTGACATGTTTGCTGCAATCCTCTTTGGAAAGCAAGGTTTCGGTGAAACCTCGCCGTTGATGCAAGGTTTGCTCAAAATCTTACAAGTTGGTAAGGAGGAGACTTAGCCTTGAGGACACAGGCTCCCTAACACAACAGTTAGGTTTGGCTCCAACCTTGCAGTGGGTGCAATGCTGGACGAAAACCTTGCTAGTTGGTTGAAAGGAGCCACATCCTCATGGGTGAGGTCCATTCTCGAGGACACGGGCTCCTTGCCACAACAGCAATGTTTGGCTCCAACCTTGCAGTGGGTGTAAGGCTAGACCAGAACCTTGCTATTGGCAGGTTATGACCCCAGCCTCAAGGGTGAAGAGAAACCTCGAGAAAATTGGTCCTTTGTCACAACAACAAGATTTGTGAAGAACCTTGCTATAATAGTAAGGCTGCACCAGAACCTTGTCCTTTGGCTAAGTGTTATCCCACCCTTGAGGGTGAGTAGTAGACTCGAGGACACGGGTCCCTTCCGCAAAGGCAAGGGTGGGATACAACCTTGCTGTTGGAGAAATGCTGCATTGAAATCTTGATGTCTTGAAGAAACAAGGGTAGCCTCGAGGGTGAACTCTAGCCTCGAGGGTAGTATTATTTCTGGAAACCTTGCAAGGCAATTTCAAAACCTGGCTACCTATTTCAAAATCTTACAAGGCAATGGATCCTCGAGGGTACTCATTAACCTCGAGGGTGGTAAGTATTTCTCACTAAATATTTTCACATGCTCTGAATTACTCTTTATCAAAAACCCTACTACTACAAAAAGGAGCTATAATGTCTAAATGAGATGTCTATTTTTTAAAAAACAGAAGTTAAAAGCTACCCGTGGCAATTTCGTAGTAATTTATGGGACCAGGGTGTCTGTTATTTTTAATAACAAACGCCACATGCATCTGTTTTAAAGAAACAAACACGCAAGTGTGTCTGTTATTGAATAACTGACGCACTTGTGCGTATGTTATTTTAATAAAATATGCCCCATGCTGATGCCCTACCGCTCGAGCTTCTGCACCTTCTACAAGTCTATAATGTTTGAGACTCCGATGGGATTATTTGGCGTCTTTTTTAAGAAATAATGGATGCAAATGTTTTATTCCCACCACTATTTCCCTCTTATTGTTTGTCTTCTCAATTATTTTCACCGTCTTCTCAATTATTGTTTGTCTTTTACACATTTTTTCTGAAATCTGAACTCTTTCTCCCCTTTTACAGTGGCAACCTCCCTTCTTAAATACTCTTGTCTTTGCTTCAATATTTCACATCATCCCTCCCTCACCCCTCTGTGCTCGCACCTATCTTGCTTCTACTCTTCACACCGACCATCGAAGTAAGCCTGCACGACACCAGTGTCTCCTCTTTGAAATACTCTTTAAGAGTGTTCTACGCGGTCGAAGATACATCAAATTTGTGAAGCCTTTGCTATCAACCGGTACAGAAAATTTTACATATTTTTCCTTTATCATTTAATTTTACATTATAGTAGGTGAATGTAAATTTTATTTTTTTCTTTGATTATTAAATATTATTTTGATATGTATTGATTTTGTTAATATATGTGCTAGTTATCTTAATTATTTCTGTTAATTTATTTTAATGTATATATTGAATTTTTATGAAAGTGGTTAGGAGGGGCCAGGGTTTAAAATTTAGAAATAGATTAAATATGGGATGATATTTGTTTAGTTTAATTTGAGATTATTGATAATAAAATAATTAAATAATGTATGAGGAAGAAAATTATTTTGTTGAAATAGTTACTTGGAGTAATTAAATTGAAGTTAATAGATAAT
>JBAGKO010000004.1:43108-53384 GCA_037177275.1 Acacia concinna | reverse complement strand
GAGAGCTCAGTTCATAAGCAAGACATACAAGTTTGCCACTAACTACTTCAAAACTCAAAAGAAACTCTCCCTAAAGCAGGCAAGGTAGCAATATTTCTTAGCCAAGTTTGACTATTTATTGGAATACAAACCTGATAAAGCTAATGTGGTTGCCGATGTGCTAAGTCGACAGGCAAAGTTGGCAGCCATTAGCATGGCTACAGGGGACATTGTAGGGGCATATCAAGGAAGGGTTATAATAAGACCCTATGGCAAAGGAGTTGATAAAGCTCTCTGAAAGTGGGAAGACCAGGAAATTCTAGGTAGAAGACGGTTTACTCTACACCAAAGGTTAAAGACTCTATGTTCCCGCGTGGGGGAACTTAAGGCGAGAACTCATCAAAGAGTGCCATGATACGAAGTGGTCAAGAAATTCAGGCTAAAAGCACATACATGGTTGGAGACAACGTACTTTTAGAATCATATGAAAGACCGAGTAGAGCTCTATGTGAAGACTTGTCTTGTATGCCAACAAGACAGTAGAGAATAGGTAAACAGTTGGGCTACTAGAACTATTATCGGTGCTTGAGCATCAATGGGATTCGGTAACTACGGACTTCATTAGAGCTTTGCTAAAGTCTGAAGTGTTTGGATCGATCATGGTTGTGGTAGATTGATTCTCAAAGTATGGGACTTTCATACCATGTTTAAGGGATTGCACAACAGAAGAAGTGGTAAGGGCATTCTTTAAGAATATTGTAAAGTATTGGGGATTTGCGAGAAGCATTGTAAGTGATCAAGATCCCTGCTTTATGGGATGACTATGGATGGAACTTTTCAAGTTCCTTGGATCAGAGTTATGTTTCTCTATAAGCTTTCACCCACAAACTGATGGCCAAACTAAAAGGGTGAATTCCTTACTGGAGTGCTACCTAAGGCACTTTGTAAGTGCCAACTAAAGAGACTGGGCTAGGCTCTTAGATGTGGCACAATTTTCTTATAACTTGTAACGAAACAAGGCCACGGGAAGAAGTCCATTTGAACTCGCTATGGGATAGCAACCTCTTACTCCATATGTTCTTACAACACTAGTTGAAGGAGGGAAGATCTCTGAAGCTGTCAAAATGGCTAAGTCATAGGAATAGCAAGCTAATTTAGCCCAATTATTTTTAAAGAAGGCTCACAAAAGAAAGAAGAAGTGGGCAGATGAGAAGAGGAGATTTTGAGAATTCAATGTAAGAGGTCAAATCCTTGTCAAGATAATCCCACAATAAGTTAAGGTATTTTGAAGTGTGCATAAGGGCTTAATCCGGAGGTACGAAGGGCCATTCCTGATAGTGACAAAAGTGGGAAAAGTTTCTTATCGCTTAGAACTCCCTAGAACTTTGAAAATTCACCCAGCCTTTCATATAAGTATGTTGGAACCATACCACGAAGACATGGAAGACCCAAGCCGAGGAGCATCTACCTGAGCACCTCCCATAGTGACAAAGTTTTATGATAAGGAGATCGAGGAGGTATTTATGAAATGGGTTGTTTGAAGACGGGGTGTTCCACCTAGTGCCCAATACTTGATAAAATGGAAGGGGCTTCTTGAGTCTGAGGCAACGTGGGAAACCAAAGAAGACTTGTGGCAGTTCTAAAGTATTCTTTAAGATTTAGAGGCGACGAGGATACCGCTAGATTAGGTGGGGGAGAATGTCACACTCTAGAATTTTCTAGAGATTTATTGCACATTCTTTAATTTACTTGATATATATAGAATTGTGTGAACAATTCTAGAGAACTCTAGGCTATAGAGAGTATCCATAAATATCTAGATATTTTAATAGAACTCTTTGGAGGATCAATATCCACCTTCCATCCAAAGACACTTGTTCAAAATCTAAGAACCTCTGGGGGGTTAAGTAGTATAAATAGGGGGAGCCATTTACTCCCAAACAATGAAGAGCCAAGTTCTCTCAAGCAAAAATCTCTTGCAAACTCTCTTGTTTCAATACAAAGTTCTTTCCTTATTCATTCTCTTGAGTTATCTTTCATCCTCTCTTGTGTATTTGAGTTAGGAGGCTGACTTAGCTAGTTCGCTGGGAGCGACGAGAGGCTAAGTGCCGCACGAGTAATTGTAAGGGACAAGTCCATGATAGCGAGAGAGAGAGAGAGCATCACCATCACCTTTATCATCGATGAACCACTATCACTTACACACACACACACACGCTCTCTCTCTCTCTCTCTCTCTCTATCTTTAACTCTACCGTCAATTCCAACCCCCATCGCCATTACCGCCATCAGCCACCACTATTGTCAATGATTCCGTCAACCATCATCACCGCTGATAGACCACCACTATTCTTGACGTAAATCCTCCTCTGTTTTGCCATTGTTAGTGAATAGTCGTCCTCTCATAATCTAATTCACCATCACCTTCATTTTATTTCCCCTTCTCTCCTTTACAAAACCCCACAAATTCCTTTCATTTCACTTTCATTAATCTCCCATGCGTGCTGCAAATTTGAAGTTGTTTGTGACAGATATGGCTTTCATGGGTGCCTAATTTCAACTCTTGAGGATTAGGATTTGGTTTGAGTTATAGAGCTCAATAGGGAGTTTTTCTTAATCTTAGTTCCTTTATGAATTCCTTATTATTATTGTAATTCCTAGATTAGACTAAAGGTAGTTTCAGTAGGATTTTGTTGTGAGTTATTTAGACTCCATATTGTTGAGCTAAGACTGTTTATTTTGTGATTGAATTTGGATTATTGCAACTGAATGATTTTAATTATGTATTTCCTATTAATTCATTGAGACTATACCTGCTATACTCCAAGGCTAACGATAAAAAAGTCCTTATCAAGAGTAAGGCTTGTCGTTATTGTAGAAATCTTAATGAACCACTTCATGATATTCCACCTACTGCCTATCGAATACTAATGAATGGATTGTGAAGTAAATTATGTGTAACTGTGTATGAATATATAATTCCCATGGGTGCTTTTTAATTTTAGGGAAGCATGGACTAAGTATTTGTTTTAACTATGTAAAAATCTTCTAAATATCTAACTCCACCTAAGGAAGTAAGGCTTATCGTTATAGGGTTAGAAAATGAGGGGAATGATAGTCGAGTCCCAACAATTTCATTAGTAAAATTCCAAAAGAAAAAAAGAATTTCTGAAATAGTTTGCAATATTCTTTTGGATGGTTGCAAATATGGTGTTATTAGCTACAAATCATTGCATGCCTTGAAGCTTGAGTGCTTAATTTGTAATTGAGATTCTTGTATCTGTGATTGCCTCAATCAATGTTTGCAACTGACTTTATAACAAATTTTGCTACCTAAATGTTATGTAGGACTTCGCAGTTTGAATTGAGATCATTGCATTTTTGGGAACCCTTCAGGTTAGAAGAACTGATTATCAAATGAGTGATGGAACAGGCATACGAGATTATATTGATGTGACTGACCTGGTTGATGCTTACTAGCAAAAGAAAAAGAAAGACCTGGTTGATGCTCACGTGAAAGCTCTTGAAAGGGCAGAGTTTGGTAAAGTTGGGATCTACAATGTTGGCACTGGAAAGGATAGGTTTGACACTCGCATATGAGGAATGCTACTTTAATTTTCTGTCTGCTTTGAATTTTTCAAATTCCACATTTTCATCCGCATCATGTTTAAGTTCGTTGCATTTGCCATGAGCAAAACGTAATTGAAGTTTTTTTTTGGTGTGATAGCAATGTTAGATATTTTATTAAATATGATAATATTATATTTTGATATTTGTTGAAATCATATTTTAGATAATTAATCATATAAGGATACTCTAGATATTGCTAATTAATTGCTTTGATCAATTAAGGATCTGAATAATATCTTATTAGTTTTGAACATTATCTGTTTAATATATTTTGATAAAATATCTCCCAATTGTGTCCTGCATGAAATTTGGATAGAAATTTGGTTTAAGGTTACCTGCCTAATCGATAAAACTGTTACAAGCCTTGATGGGAGGTTATAAATAGCGTAGGTAAGGTCTTAGAGTAGTATCATAGAAATATGTAGTTGCTGATGGCTATAATCAGTCCATCACTGTGCCTAATTTTCCCATTAGAAAAATCCTTAAATTCTCTAATATTATTCTCTTTTGTGTTTACAGTTTCTAGGTTGTGAGAACTCTACAAGAAAAACACTATGGCAAGAGGTATTATAATTACAGTCTTTTGTTGCGGCTCATAGAATTTTATGATGTATTTAGTAACTTTATTTATTTTAATTCTTACAAGCAATACAAAGCCTTGATAGTTAGTTTTATCCTTCTTGATACCCTAAAATTTGTTGGGTCATGTATTTCTAATATCTATGAAGGACTGATTGTTTTTACACCAATTGCATACCATTTTTGAGTTTCATATAAGCTATTGTTTTAGTTTCTATGCCACCTTGTGTGATTTTTCTCATGAGTTCGCCCTTACTCCCTCTTTATCCTTCATCTTCCCTCTTATTATAGCTGTGTGCGTGCGTTCTATTATGATTTAATGCATCATCTGAAAGATGCATGTTATTTATTTCAATTCACTATCTTCACCCTCTCACTCCTTTTAACCTCAGTCTTCACTCCTTGTCCAGGAGAAGAATGAGCATTGACTTCATTTTCATCATCATTTTGACTAAAACTCTTTAGTTCTCTGTTTTAAGAAACATTGTTCTTGGTGGAAAATTATATATTGATTATTTTATTTAGTTATTGATGTTTCATATTTTTAGGTAGATTAGCGAAGGAGTTTGTGGATGATTGTAAAAGGTTACATATGCAAACATTAAACTAGAATATCTTCCTCGTCAGCTCGGTGATTATGCCGAAGTGTATAGTGACCCAAGAAAGATCAGACTAGAACTTAATTGCACCGCACGTTACACTAATCTTCAAGAAAGTCTACAGATTGCGTGGAGATGGTAGAAATCTCATCGGGATGGTTATGTCAACTCCAACTGCTATATTCTAAAGCTTATCTAGATCAAATTGTAGCAGATATCCATGAAACTACCCTTACAAGCTTCAATTACCCTCTTAGGGTTTGTTTGGTACGACTGTATGAGAGATTTAGAGAGAAGAGGACAAAAGAGTGAGAAAATTTTTATAAGTTAGATTTTAAAAAAATAAAGAAGTGAGGTTAAAAGTTTTAAATTATTTTTTATATTTTTTATATTACATTTTCTTTTTATTAAAATTTTATAACCCCACTTCTTCAATTTTTTTAAATTCAACTCTTAAAATTTTCGTTTTCCCTCTCTTTCCCTTCCTTCCTCTCCCCTCATACCAAACGGTCCCTTAAAGAGGGCTGTCTCTTTTTTCTTGAGTTCGTATAGTGCTTTTTTACTGGGTAGATTTATGGATTAGACACAATGATACATGCAATAATGTAATGCCCAGGCCTTGTCTATTTGCCGCTTCTCCCCGCCCTCCTCCTTTGGGTCCATATAAACATTTTCTTTTTCTTTTTTCTTTTAAAAATGGAGCTCATAGGCCCGGGCAGGCACCAACGGCCTGAAGTTACAATGACAGGATCGAACCCGTGACCTCCTCCCACTTGGGAGATACCATTACCACAAGGGTACAAGGCCTTTGGTCCATATAAACATTTTCATATATATATATATCCTAAGGTTTTGCTTGGATTGAGGGAAAATGGAAGGAGTTTTCCCTACTTAGATAGAAAAGAAATTGAAAAGTAGAGCGGAAAATGAGTTGTGGGCTCAAAATTTCTCCCACAAGTGGAGAGATTTTATTGAAAACAACCACTTTCCCAAACTATTCCTATTACTCTTCTTTTTTGCCAACAGCCAGCCAGTTAGTTCGACTTGCCATCTTTCTTTTCTTTTCTTTTTTAAGCCCAGTTACACTAATGCCATGCCTACAAATCACAATATGATTTTTTTTAATAGCAGATTAAAACCTTGAGAAAAATCAAGTTGCCTACTTTACGAATATCTAAGAAAAAATAAATAGCAATATTTAAAAAGTTGTTTTATTAATTAATGTATATTTATTTTTTAACCTAACGTGTTAAATCTTTTTATCCTTTCTTTGTTTAACTAGTTATTAATAATTTTGGATAATGTATAATTTATTTATCTTCTTTTATTATATTTAATTTTAAAAAATTGTATACCTTTTATTTTCACCCTTTTAAATTAATGGTTTAAATATATCTTTATCATTTTAAATTATTTGATAATTTTAAAATTAAAATGATTGTGCTATTGTGATAGTTATTTTAATTTTAAATATGATTATTTTAATATAGGTGTAATGGTTTTCTAGTCATCACATATTTACACATTTTCTTTCTTTTCAGTTTTCTTCCCCTCATCCAAGTAAGGAAAGTGATAATGTTTTCTCCCTATTTTTCTTTTCTCCTCACTTATTCTAGTCTTGGAGGCTTTTTTGTCTTTGAAAGGACACGGGATAGTTGTGATAATATAGTATTCAAATACAAATTATATCACGTTTTCCAGCCTTGTTAGCTTCCGATTAGTTTATCGAAATAAGCTAATAATGGATAGTTTCTAGCACATTCTTATATTTCAGGTTTTCCCTAGTTCTTCCTTACTTTCTCTACTAAAATTACATTTTTTTTAAAAAATGATTTTTTTAAACAAACTGGCCATCAAGAAGTGTTTAGTACCATAATTTTAGGGGGAGTTTAGATTAATCGTAGGAAAAGTGACTTATTGCAATTGGACTTATTGAAAATAAATTGGGAAAAATGGTGTATTTGGATTAATGATGGGATAAGTAACTTCTTTGCAATAGGATTTATTAAAAAGTAAAATTGGAAAAAAAAATCATATTGTATAATGTGATTTATGTTTGAATTAACAGTATAATAAGTTATTTATAAGTTATGTATGTAAAAGCAAAATTTATTTGGCAGATATGTTGAAAAGTAACTTATGATAGGAAATGACTAAAGAGGACATGAATCATATCATATGTTGTGATTTATTATATTATATATTAGTTCATAAGTCAAACAAAATAGTTTGAAGAAAAACTATAAATTTTAATGCTTTAAAGTAATATAATTTATCTTTTTTAAATTTTTTTTAAAAATTCAGCTGGGTCTTATAATTAGGATTGGAGAGAATACATATTATATGTAAATATATTGTGATATTTATATTACCTTTAGTCTTAATTATAAGACCAAGTTGATTTTTTTAAAAAAAAAAGTTAAGGAAGCAAAATAAGTTACATAATTATATCATATCTTGTGTTTTATTATATTATATATTAGTTAATAAATCAAACAAAATAGTTTGAAGAAAAATTATAAATTTTAATGCCAAAAATTAATGTAATTAACTTTCTTAGAATTCTCTAAAAAATTAAAAAAGAAGAAGAAGAAATCTTTAATCTCAAATAAGCAATTATTCAGATAAGTAATTTATTCTTATTTAAGGAAAAATTGACTTATAATCCATAAATAAGCTTAGGAAAAAGTTTTCCCAAACACACTTTTTTTAAAAGCACAAAACGTCCTATTTGGGGTTCAAACCCTTAAGGTTTTTTAAATTATAGTAAATCATGCTGAAAGTAACTTATAAGTAGGGTTAAAAGAGTAGCATAGGAGAATTTACAAGTTAACTGAAAGTAGAAACAAACAAGTGCTCTTTCCGATCCTAAATATAACTAACTTTTTTGAGATGTTAAGAAAGCTAATTAATTTACTTTAAATTATTTATATTTATGGTTTTTGTTTTTGATTAACTTATAAACTAATATATCATCTAATGATACTTAAGATATGATATGGTTAAATAACTTATTAATTTCCTTAATCTCTTTTAAAAAAGTAAAATTTAATTTACATTTATGAGGAGTATTATGTTGTAACAGTGGTATCCACGGAGCATGTTGAAATTCAAACAAAAGTTGGAATAATTAACTCAATTATTATAATAATTATAACCATGTTTTTCTTTCGTAGCGAATTGGGAAAAAAAAACATGTCAACTTGATTGGATATGCGGATAACTTATCCAAAAAAAAAAAAGTCATTTTATGTTGTTCTCAAGAAAACAAAGCCTCTTAAGTCTTAACATGAAAAAATAAAAACTGATTTGAACCAAATTAAAATGTTTACTTTTTTTTTTTTGAAAAAAAAAAACCGAAATGAATTGGGAAAATTGTCAGGTGAGTAATAAGAAAAATGATGAAAGAAAATGTAAAAGCAAAGGTGCTTAGAGAGAATAAAGTGTGAGTCAACTATTTAATTAATACAATATATAAAATTAATTGAGAATAATTATGGGCAAAAAGGTATTTTTTGTCAGCAGTAAAAATACATTTATTAGTAAGATAAATTCAAATGAGAACTTATAAAAAACAAATTAATTTTAAACAAGACTTTATAAATAGGCACTGGAGAGTATTACTTCAAAAGTGACTTTACTAGCTGCTCCCTAGTTAGGAGTCTGATACAAAGATACCGCTCATCTTTCGGCTGCGGACAGAGTCATCGGTTTTACGGTAACTGAAATTCATGAAATGGTCCCTCGTGTCGTATAAACAATGGAAAACACGTGTATATAGAAAATGGAAAACAAAAACTACCGCCTCTTAAGTCCTATGCGTATAACATGTTGCCAAGAAAGGAACAAAAACCCTCTGTATTACAGCTAGATAATTACTCTCTCCCGTTCTTATTATATTTACTTTATTTCTCTCTCTTACTTACCTCTCATAGATAAGGCAATAAGTCCCTCAGTTTTCGTTTACTTTTTCTTTTTCCTTTTTTGGGTTTCTTAAGTGACTTTTTTCACATATAATTGAATTGGAATGAAAGACAAGTGGGGTGTATGATTGATTTTATATACTATTCACGTTTTCTTTCCATGTTTGTGCATATATAACTCTTGAGCTTTGATAAATGAACTCCACTAAAACTAAGACTCTTTATTCTGAGACTAAGAACTGATAATGGTTCTTCCCAATCTTACGGCCTCATCACCAAATCGTAGTCTCTTCAAAGTACTCTTGTGACCACAAACTCTGTTCACCGTTCAGTGTAATATGTCTTCTACTCTTCGCTCCGTTTTTTATCAAAACGACGCCACTCTTCGCGGATCTGCAAATTATCAACCTTCAAGTTGGAGTTATGAACATATCTAATCAATCACTTGTGAAAATACGGTGCATATATGCTCCCTGATTCTAACTATAAGGCTCAGTTGACTTTTGTTTGGAGAATTTTAGGAAAACTAATTACATAAGCTTAAAACATTAAAATTCGTCGTTTTTCTTTGAATTATATTGTTTGACTTATAAACTAATATATAATATAATAAAACATGACATAAAATATATTTAAGTAATGTAATTAATTTTTTTAAGATTTTTTTAAAAAAATCAACTGGGCTTTATAATTATAATTGGAGGAAGTATTTCTGATCTCTATTAATCTCCTCTTTCTTAGTCAATTTTCTCGGATTTGGGATTTAAGGTGCACTTTACGGCGGCTTAAGATTTTCCCACTTCTCATTTTTCCCTTGTATTTCTCTTGATCATTATAATTATATATATATATATATATATATTAAAAAGGTGTTTTCAAAATGGTGAAAAAATGTCACAACCTTGAGTCAACTAACGTTGACCATGCAAAATTATATATGAAGTTTTTAAAATGGGACAAAAATAATCATGGATACTTTTACACTAAAAAATAATTTATAGTTTTAGATATTCACGAAAAATACTGCATGTGTCGGTTACATCTTAAGCCACGACACCTTGTTAAAAAAGGTTAACATCCATATTTAATAACTTTACAAATTTACACCTATTAAATATATATACCTCTTCCCCGAAGAAGCTAGTACAAAATTTACACGAAGGTAAATTGTATATTCATGTGAAAATTTTAATTTAGGACTAAAAGATTCATTCTTTTTCTTCCCTACAAATAGTATAAAAAAATCACTCCACCTTATAAATAGACCATACAAACTTATAAATAATTCAATTTATTTTTATTATTTATGTTTTATAAGACCTTTTTTTTTGTTAAGTATTAAGGATTTACAATTAATTTGACAATTGGAAGTGATAGGGTATATTATGAAAGTTAAAAACTTAATGTGTGCAAAATTTGCAATCCTCAACTCTGCAAGTGCACAGGTCATATCAAGTAATAAAGTAGTAAGTAAAATATTGTTCTCAACGAGGACTTGGTACCTAAACTCAGTTGAGCATTGATTTTACACTTTCAATTAATTTGAGCAAATCAAAGTTTAATTCA
>JBAGKO010000004.1:17808-36388 GCA_037177275.1 Acacia concinna | reverse complement strand
AATACATTATGCAAACTTTTTGTGTAATACTTGGCATCCATATTTGACATCATAAATGCATAATGCAAACTTTTGATCTCTAATATTTGGCAAATATATTTGACATCATAAATACTTGGCAACATATTTGACATCATCAAAACTAATCTTGTATCTAACAATTCGTACATGCCATTAACAATATTTGATACATGTAATCACCACATGGCAATATTAACACAATGGTAATAACCACACAATTACAAGACGCAATTGATCGTAAGTGCATTTTTTTGTTCATCTTATAATCCCTTTTGCTTTATCTCTTGCCTTCCTCTTCCATGCTTTGCATACCAACTATTATTGGTGGGGAGGGTGAGATTCTTGAGAATCCCAATAGCAAGTTACAATAATACTAATCTTAAACAAGCAAGCAACATGTGACAAACATAAAATTAACTTAGGGAACTAACATGCTTTACATGCCCTATGGTATCATTATCTTAGTGCCCCTCACATTAAACACAAGCTATAGCATTTAGATGTTAGGAGTGCAACAAACATAGTAGTCATTATCATCATGACAACAAGCAAAGCAATTTCAAGCTCAACCAAACATATATATGCAAAATCACAAGTTAAGCAAGCAAGTAATGACATTAGAAATTATGTAAGTATACTACCTTGATCTTTGGCCTTCCTCTTGGCTTTTTAGTTTGAGCCTTTTAAGGGTCTCTTCTACAAACGTTAAAACCTAATCAAGCCAAGAAGGTGCAACAACCATTAAGAACAATTATAAATACCAAAACTTGCTGGAATTTGAAACCTTTTCCCACTTTGGTTTCCCAAAGTTCTTTCATAGTTTCAATTGCTTTCGAGGCTTTCCCTTTGGGCTAATTGATCGAGGCTCGAAACTGTTGTATGTTTCGCTCATCATGTGATTGCACCTAAAATGTAGCATAGTGCGCAACCAATCATTCTTCTCTCAGGGAGCTATTATTTGGCATTCCTAAATAATGTCCTAATTACTACCTAAACTAATTAGGAGGTTTTCTAGGTGCATTTAATTAAACTAATCTAATTATCTAATTTTTTTTGGTGTTTTAATGTTTTGGAAAATAAAATAATTAATTAAATTTTAATAGTGATACTAGTTTCTCGATAATGGATAATTAGGTTTTCATTGCTTTCAAAAGATATTGGTTCAATTAATTCTCTAAGTTTCTTTTAGAAAACCCTAATTGATCGCTTAGGTCAACGATTTAATTAATCAAAAACTTGCCTAGGATCCCAGGTTAATTAATCATCAAGTAAGTCATTTTAACATTCTCTTAGAGTGCTTTTAAGTATGATGCATGAGATAATTCTCGATTTGTCAATTAACAGCTCGCGAATTATGTGCGAGAGGCAAAATAAACACGATCGTGCAATAACACTAAACACACATAATAAAGTCTCAAAACTTGGATAAAATAATAATTCAAAAATCATACATAAACCTTTAGCATAAAATTCTGATCTTTGCATATTACAATCATAACTGTAAAAATCAAATCATCCCATCACATCTACCTAGATCTAGGAGGATTCATAGAAGATAAAGAGAAAATGAAAGATCTAAATTAGAAATTATAAACTCCCCTGGTAATATGTAAGCTCCAACCTTCAATCCATCACCGAGAGGCTAAGGGCTTAGCCTCTTATGGCTTCCAATCTCCCCTTGTCTTGTATTTTCTTGCTAAAACAAAATACCAAGAGAGGATTTAGAGACCATAGATGGATTTAGAGAGGAAGAACTAGTAAGATGAGTGGATTAAACAATATAACTCACCTATGTTCTTGATTCTTCTTTCCCTCTTTCCTCTTCTTGCTCTCTTCCTCTCTTTTCTTCCTAGTGCTGTTCGTGACTTTTCTGAAATGGGAAGGATGTGATGACTTAATATCATCTAGTCATTCAATTTGCAAATTAAACTTTCATTTCCTAACTAACCCTTGACTTTTTCCAATAGTTCATGCATGCCATTGGATACATTTTGGGCTGCAATTCTGACGTTAATTCCAACTGAAATTGAACTAAATACTGTTCATTTCAGTTATCCTTAATTCTAAGGGAAGTATGATCTACTAGGTAAATTTTCTATAAAGCTAATATATTGACTGTCTCCAAAATTCTAAACAAACTATCATTAGTATCCAAATAATTCAAGGATACTCGCCAATGTTTCTTATACATTATTTCCAATATTTACTATTTTCGTAGAATTTTTCTTAATTTGGGCTCTTATAGATAAAATTTCAGATAGAAAATCTTAGAAATTAATCTCCATAATCTTTCGAATTGGAAATAATTTCATAATTCATTATAATTCTTGGGATAATATTTCCTTCATTTAAATCTCTTTTTGGACACCTTTGGATATTTTTCATATTTAATTCTGATTAATTCTTCCTTTTTAATTAGCTAGAAATTCCGATGAGGGTTGGAAAATTCATCTTAATTTATTTACCACCTTCCTTCATTCCTTGGGCCTCATAAACTTCATAAGGGGATTTTCCTTTCATCCCTTAAATTTATGGGAATTTTCATTAATCAACTATAGCTAATTATTTTTTAATTAGCCATATATAACTAATTGCTAGCGAAATCATATTGCCTCTATCACTTTACTTTCAATCTCTTTCTGTGTCTACTGAATCTTTTACCTTATCTGACCCTCTTTTTTACTCTAGGTACTAGAGACTTCACATAAGTCCCTACTCAGTTCACAAATGTGCCCTTGCAACTTCTCATATTTGCAGTTTAGTCCCTGGAGGCCAATTTGCCATCCCATTACATTTTTGGAACTCCTACTAGATAGGGCCTGGTAGCTTGCCAATTTCAGGCTATTCTAAGTATTTTTGGGGGCCAAAATTTAAATGTTACAATATGGACTTGTCATAACATGCATTATAAGTTGTCCAAACATGCTTACGAAGTTATCATTACGGCCTCATAGAAGGCATGGATTTCTCTCTCCTCTAACATCTGATGCATTAATGATGGGGTAAGTAGGTCATTTATCTTCTAGACTTATTATCCTAAAAGTCCCTTGGGACCTCTTAGGTAGAGACAAAATTTGTGAACTTTTTTGTTAATATGTTTGGTTTTTGGGACCTTATTGCCATTTTCCCAAAATTTAATATTTGCATGCACAGGGGAGCCATTAGATACAACACACAAAGTACCTATCACCAGGGATTAGTATTGTTGTGTGAAAATCGATAAAGATGAAATGATTATAAAATTTTAAAAACCTAAAGTTACACTATGCCAATCATCGATACACATAATGAGAATTTTAATTAGGGACCATATAAGAGATTTAATATAAAATTAGTCCTACAATATTATAAAATTTTAATTTAGTCTTAAGGGTTGCAATTGAAATTAATTTTTTAGGTGAAAAGACCTTATTGCCCTTGTCACTTATTCATTAACCTTGATTAACAGGTCATTTTGACCCATGAACATGTAAATTGGACCAATGAACAAATGAAAAATGGTGATGAATAAGTGAAATTTTTTTGTAACGGTTCAAGTGATCACC
This sequence comes from Acacia concinna, assembly GCA_037177275.1. Taxonomy (NCBI): domain Eukaryota; kingdom Viridiplantae; phylum Streptophyta; class Magnoliopsida; order Fabales; family Fabaceae; genus Acacia; species Acacia concinna. The sequence goes on along the minus strand of JBAGKO010000004.1, from coordinate 32,822 downwards.
CTTGATTAATAGGTCCTCTTGGCCTATAAACATGTAAATTATACCAATGAACAAGTGAAAACGGTGATGAACAAGTGACAACTTCTTATAACAGGTTTAAGTGATCACCCTTGATTAGCATGTCCTCGTGGCCTATGAACATGTAAACTGAACCAATAAACAAGTGAAAAACGGTGATGAACAAGTAACAAATTCTTGTAACGAGTTTAAGTGATCAACTTGATTAACATGATGCCATTTAAAAGTTTTGTTCAAGAGTTCACCATATTTCAATAGATTTTAACAACTTTCGTTAACCAATTAACAAATATGCCATTTACAAGTTTTGTTAAGGAATAATTCATGATATTTCATTAGCTTTTAAAATTTTTTGTTTACCTAGTAATAACAAATACATACATTCAGTTTATCCATAGCTTTTGTAGGTATAGGAATTCACAACAATTCCTTTGGTTTTAACAACTTTTGTTTACCAAGTAATAACAAATACACACATTCAACTCATTCACAACTTTTGTTAATGAATTCACACACAATTCATTAGGTTTTAACAACTTTAATTTACCAAGTAACAAATCTACACTATCAAGGCGTTCATAAGTGATAAGTCCCAAAGACCAAACATATTCACAAAAAAGTGCCACCAATTTTGTCCCTAACCAAGAGGTCCCAAGGGACTTTTAGGATAATATCTGCAAAAGAGAAATTACCTCCTTACCCATGGTTATTAAAACATATGACAGAAGAAAGAAGAGGAATTTTTGCACTTGGCTTACTGCTCTCTGCACTCAGTAATAGAAGGAAAGAGGAAAATTGAACAAGAAAAGTAAGGGGTGTCAAAAGACAAGCTTCTCACCTTATAATCTCATGTGGAAACTTAAAAGTTTGCAACTTTCATCTTCATTGTTAGGGTTTAGGAGCTGATTTCATTTTTCATCTTCATCTCTGCACTCAGTAATAAAGTAAAGCATAAGCTACAAGGAGTTCCATAGAATTATATCATCTATAATTGGAAAAGAAAGTAATGAAAGTGTTGGGAAGTTTTTTGGTAGGTTGGGAAGTTGGTGTAATCACCACATAGATATAAGATATGCATATGAATATGTGGCCACTACTATTTGTTAGTTTTAGGTTATCAGCTTATATGATTAGTCCATACTTTTTATGCTGTCAAAATTGGCAAATATACTTGTCAAAGCACGTACCTACAGTTGTTATTGTATATATTGGTAGAACAGAGATAAATTGTCCCTAATTATTTGTCAGTTGTGAAAACGCGCTGACCCAATTGTCAAAACAGCCTAGTAAATTGTCAAATCAACCTAATAAGTTGTTAAAACACCCAGGTGCACTTTTACAATGACTCACAAGTTATCAAAATTTTCATATGGTGTTGTGAAAATGCACATACGAAGTTGTCAAAATGACATCAAATTGGCCTAATAAATTGTTTAAATGCCCAAGTACACTTGTTACCACATGGCCTACAGGTTGTCAAAACGCTCATATGGAGTTGTGAAAACGCATTGGCCCAGTTGTCAACACAGCCTAATAAGTTGTCAAATCAGTTTAATAAGTTGTTAAAAAGAACAATACCACTTGTGACCACATGGCCTACAAGTTGTCAAAACGCTCATACAAAGTTATCAAACCTCGCTCACCTAGTTGTCAAAATGGCCTAATAAGTTTTCAAATCGGCTTAATAAGTTGTTAAATTGCACATTGCCACTTGTGATCACATGGCTCATAAGTTGTCAAAATGGCTACACATGTTCTTGTAATCACACACTACTAAGTTATAAATGGTTGCAAATGTGCTTGTCATCATACCCTAATAAGTTGTCAAAAGGTCCATTATGCACTTGTCAAAACATACATAACAAGATGTTAAAATATGCTATGAAGTTGTTAATTACTTGCTAAAATTAAGGCATACATTTGTCATGATAATTATCCTATCTTGTCAAAATGAAGTCATATACTTCTTACAATAACATAAATCTCCATTAATTCATATTGAAGATAATTGCATAGATACATGACATGACTACTCCTAAATCTCCTATGTAAAAGGCTTGAATGCTTCATTCTTCTTCTTTTTGTAATAGTCTTTTGTGAACAATATATAGCCAGACAACTGTAGATGCATTTCTCCCTCTTTATGCTTCCTTTTTTTGTTCCCATACATCTTGAAAATAATACAAACATGCATAACAACTACAACAGCATTATTAACAACTACAACTGTTAGTTTTAACAACACAGTTTTTCCACTTAAAAGGACCTCATGATATTTAAATAAGCCTCATATACATCCAGCAGCACAGAAAACTCCCTAACAATCCTCTCATCCTCGCTTTTTAAAAACTAAATTCAAGTGAATCTTATTGTTATAGATGCAACAACTAGCAAAAATATTAGAACAATGGTAGAAATACTTAAAATGAATCAATCAACCATGAAAACTAGGTTGCTCTCCCTTATGACATGGACACCCAATGTAATAATAGTTTTTCTAAAACATTATTTCTTTTCTTCCAAATAAGAAAACTTTTTCTATTCCCTCATTCATGTGCCATGATATTTTTTCTGCCAAAAGAATTAATGTGACACACAAAATTTTAGCTTTTATTCTTCAAGGTAGGTTGGTGCTCACTTTATGTGAATAATGGCATTATAATCATCCAACCAAAAAGCATAAGAAAACAACTATCAGAACCATCCTTATTCCATTTTACATTTGCAAGCATATTAGACTTGAGAACATATTGAATGTTATATAAGCCCAAGGTCAAACCAAAGGATCATCATTTGTAGTCATCTCGATACTACTTGAGTAAAGGAGTAAAGAAAGTATGATTAATGTCTTGGATGCCTAGCGAGAAGGTGAAATATAATTTGAAATCATACAATTTTCATATTTTTGGATATGATTTGCTTTGATAGTTGTGAGCTAAACAAAATTGAGCAAAATGAACAAAAGATGGTGAATACATGACACAACTTGTCGCAAAATGGGATTTCAAGCAGAAAGATCAATTGCTTCCATGTACTTCTTTATCGTACTTAAAATGGCCTCAGTTAATTCTTTCAGTGTGATTAATAACTCAGATTTCAAAAAGAATAAAGGGTTAACCTGAGGGAGAAGACCTCGGAAGGCTCAAAGAACCAAATAGGGTTAGGACTTAGCTCGACTTGACTTCCATCTAATTAACTCTTTCAATTCTCCTTCCCGGTTTCAGATGTAGTAGAGAGAAGAGAAGAAGATAGAAGCAACGAAGCAACACCACAAGGAAAAGTTGTTGAGGTTATCACTCAGGGTTCAGTCAATAAAGTCCCCCCAGTCAGTATGGCTTCCTCCACTTCAGTTGGCCTTTATAATCAATATGTCTTCTACTGTGAATCAATATTTATATATATGTTACTGTTGACAAAATTGTTTTCCTTTACTATTAGGTACCTTTACAGAGAGTTTGTGGCCCATTAAAATCTCCAAAACATGTTCTTCTTCCTAAATCATAATGGGTAATCTAGTGTGCTTGACTCAGAGGCCACCAAGTACGAACTTATAAAGACGAAGGCAAGGGAACTGACAGATATTGTCATCACAAGGGCACCTAATAATAGGGACAATATTTTCTTAGCACCGTACTACCAAGGGTAACTACATTCACATAGTTTTTTTCTTCATATATTTGCATGTATGCTTTCTTATTTGTGTTTCTAAATTTCTTCATATATATTTCAAGAGTTATTGGATGCTTATTATGCTAGAACCCTTCATGTAGAGGATTTAGTACTTTGATTCACTACACAGGGACCTGGAGAATTGACCACAGACAGTCAAGGTGTTTAATAAGTAAGTTTATTATATCACTAGTTAGTACCATATATACATTTACTTTAATTTAGTTTCTATATTGCAATAATAGTTTGTTAACAATTTCTTGTTGCAATAATATATATGTCAGGGTGCTTTTGTATTATGCCTCCGACAAAGGAATTTGCTACGGTTCATTGTCTATAACAAATGTTGCTTCTATCATGAAGTGGAAGAAAGTTAAGGTACATAGTAATATAATTCACCAAAATAATACCATAGAATTATTGTGAATTGATTTATCTAAACTACTAGAGATTGATACGTTCATTAGTGCTTGTTTACTTATAGTGTCTAATGCAACCAAGTGGTAGCCATTACTGTGGGTACAGTGTCATGAAATACATAAAGGACATAGTCACCTACTCATTAAGCTCCATGGACTCCACAATATGTGATTGATATATATGCGCTAGCTGTATAGGGATTCAAAGGCTCTAGTAATCTCATATCCCTTCACCTTAATTTGGTGTTGTTTTTTAACACAGTATTTTGGTGATGCCTACTATGATGAATATTTGAGCCAACAAATTGAAGAGCTTGTCGAAGAGTTGGTCATAACCATTTATCGGCACTGGGCGATAGCCTAATTAATTAATTAACTCAAACAAATAGTGTTGGTATATATATAAATATATAGTTCTTTAATTACTTATTAGCTTTTTTTGTACTAGCCTTCTATATATATAGTTCTTTCTTAGATAGCTAGCTCGTTTTAATTTCAATTTGAATATATATATTGATCTACATCATGTATATATAATACATGATATACATATCAATCTGTTGATATAAATAATTCTGATGGTGATCTAATCTATATTATATCTTACTCATGCTCTTATCAACCTCTCTTTAATATATTGTTGCTAGTAGATGTATATATTATGCTTGTTGTTCTATATATATATATATATTTGATACTACTTTAATTAATTAATTAATTTTACATGTGTGTGTGTGTGTGTGTTAAGGGACTGAGGCAAAATGAGTAGTGGGCTTTAAAAAAAATTTGCCCAAAATACTTGGCAGTTATTGAATAAAAACCTTCATATATAAGTAGGGGTGGGATAAGGCCATTACATGCCAGGCCTGGTTCATATCAAGACAGTGTGAGCCTAGCCAATAGCCTGATATAGGCCTATTAGGACAGTTTGCTGTGCACTATTAAGAGGCCTAAATTGTTTTTTGGACAAAAATTAAGAGGTTGATTGAACAACAATCTTACCAAACCTAAATAGAAAACAAGCCACATAAAATAGGCTGCAAGGAAAACAGGCCTAAATTACATAATTGAATCCAAAATACATTACAACATAGATCATAAATCATTCTAAAAAACAAAAATATACAGTTTTAGTTCCAACAATAAGGACTAAATCTATTGTAAGTACCCACAAACTATGAAAAATCTTCAATATGACATCTTCTTCCAACACCTTAAAAAGAATTAATCAAATGTATAATATTATATAACAACACAATTTAACATGTAATACTTCTAAGAAATTATTTTATCTTAACAAAACTGGAAGCAATCAAAACAGCAATTAATGTTAGTAGCTTCCTTGACTAAAATTGTGCCTTCTCAATATACTAAACATCATCATCAAAACACCACTACAAATAGGCATTTCTAGTTCTCTATGTGTCAAAACAACTTTTATAAGGCTTTATATATATCATTCAACTAAGGCATTAACATTTACATCCAAACCCACTTACAACGTAGGAAATCTCTAGTTCTTTATGTCTCAAAGCAGATTTGAAAATCACATAATCACAGTCCTTCGACTTTTAAAATATGCAACTCCAATTTTCATTTATATTCCATTTCTAGAGTTGTGCTTTGCTATTAATGATGAGAGGTAAAGAAAATCACATAATCACATAACCACAATGAAAATCACATAATCACAGAACCACAGTTAAAATTCAGCACAAATTCATAGGTAATCGCAGAATCAAAAAGAGAGCTAAAGAGAATGAAAGAAAAATCAAATTGTGGTGACAAGGGGTGAGTGACGTGCAAACTAAGTAAGAATGTGAGATGAAGATAAAGAGAGTGACACTACACAAGATCTAAGTGAGATAAATAAATATGAGGCTGAAGGGTAAGGAGTGAAGATGAAGATAAAAAGAGTGATGCTGCTTATGTTGAACAACCCCCAGGTTTTGAAGATGAATCAAAACTAGATCATGTGTTTAAACTTAAGGAAACTTTATATGGTTTATAACAAGTACCTAAAACTTAGTGTGAACGATTGAGAAAATTTCTTCTTAATCATGGTTTTGTCAGAGGGAAGGTTGATATAGCCTTGTTTATCCAAAATTCTAAGAAAGATATATTGATAGTGCAAATTTATGTAGATGATATTATATTTGGTGCTACTAATGAAAATCTTAGTCAAGAATTTGCTAAGACTATCCAGGGAGAATTTGAAATATCGATGATGTGAGAGCTAACTTTCTTTCTTAGATTACAAATCAAACAAAAGAAGAATAGCATTTTTTATTTCACAAACAAAGTACCTAAAGGTGTTGTTGAAGAAATTTGGAATGAATCAAGCTAATGGTGCAGATACACCAATTAGTTCAACAACTCTTCTTGATGCAGACATAATGGGAGTAGACTATAATATACCAAAATATAGAGGGATGATATTATCATTGCTCTACTTACCAACAAGTTGACCATGCATCCAATTTCGTGTAGGTATGTGTGCAAGGTATCAATATGCACAAAAGGAATCTCATGTAGAATTAGTAAAATGAATATTTAGATATCTTACTGACACGGCTAAATTGGGAATCTAGTATCCTAAAGGAGGAAATGAATATATGGTTGCTCACTCAGACTTTGATCATGGTGGTTACAAAATAGACAGAAAAAGCACCAGTGGCCAATGTTAATTCCTAAAAGGTTTATTAGTATCATGGTTTAGTAAGAAACAAAATACGATGTCTCTCTCTTCAACAAAAGCAAAATATATTGCTGCTGCAAGTTGTTGTGCTGAAATACTTTGGTTGAAGCAACAATTGCAAGATTTGGGTATCTACCTTAAAGAAATACCCATACATTGCAACAATACCAGTACAATAAGTTTGGCAAGAAATTCAATTCAACATTCAAGGACCAAACATATTGATGTGAGACATCACTTCATTAGAGACCATGTACAAAAGAAGGATGTCAAGGTTATCTTCATACTTACATATTTGCAACTTTGTGGATATCTTCACCAAACCATTGGTAAAGGATCAATTCCTTTATATAAGAAGAGATTTGGGAATGGTAAACCCCAATGAGCTTTAAGTTAGATCTTATTACATTTATATTTTGATGATTAATTAGTACTAACATAAGTATTGAAGTAGTTAAAGTTTGTTTTGCAAAAGAGACATACAATTATAAAGAAGATAGCCTTGAGGTTTCAGCATAAACTTGAGTAAAGACTAGATTTGAGATTCAACTATATGGAAGGAATTATTATTATCTTGAGGGAATGGTAAAACTTTAAGGTATCGGGTTCGCTTTTCAAAATAGTCACATGATTTTATCAACAAAATATTTTGAAAGAAAACTTGAGGTTTCTTAATTGTGTGAAAACTTAAAGTAAAAGCTTAGCCACTTAGCTTCCAAACCTCGAGGGTTCTGTTTAACCTCTAGGTAACCCAATTCTTACTCAAAACCTCAAGGTTTCTCTAAAACCTTGATGGCACAACTTAAAGCACAGTTCCTTACATGTCTTTTTACATTCCAAAACTACTCAAAACTCTGCATACTCTTGAGTTCTCACTAATTGACTGTACTTCCCTCTTCACTTTCCCAAGACCATCATAACCTACTTCTTCTCAACCCTTACTCCACTCAATTTCTCCAATCACCAAAATCCCCAAATCTTTATTTTCCTCTCATCATCGGTACTTTTGAAGTCCATAAGTGCTATCACTCTCTCTCTCAATCTTGGTAAAGTTGCAAAATCAAGCAAATGGCATGGGCCAAAACCACTACTCTTTAGTCTCAAGAGGATGCAAGCAAGTTTGTCAGAAATGAGGAAGAGCAGCCAATGATAAAGAACTCCAAAACTCAAAAGAAGCTAACGATGAAGAAAACAAAGGGTTCAAAGAAAAGAAAAGAACTAGTATCAAAGAAGAAAAAGAATCCTCCTCTGAAGAAGCCCTGAGCCAAAGTCCAAGACAAGTAATCCCCTACCAAAATGGCTCCTAAGGTAAAGGGAGTTGTAATTCAAGAATCCCCTATCACTCATTCACAATCAATAACAAAGAACCTAGTTTAAGGGAAAGGAAAAGGTACAACACTTCCATCATCTTCCTCATAAATTTCAATAGAAAGTGCACCTTCTTTTTGTACATTTCATAGACCAAGGAAGGGCGACTTGGATGCCTTGGTGAGAAAAATCATAGTGAACATGTTGGATGAAGCCATTTGAATTGGACAAGGTAGTACACAAGGACAAGCCAGTTCATAAAGGCAAGAGGCATCCTACCCACATGTTCCTACACCACATCATGATGAAGAAGTCACTTTGGCACCTCTTAGCTTCAACATATCAGAACTCATAGACACAATCAAGTATATTAAGGATTTCAAGGAAAGAAGTATCAACAATATGCCATTTTTAAATTTAGATTACTTGAGGATATCTGCTTAACTTGACTTGCATGGATATTTTAATCATTATGTGCCATGGTTATCTGTGCGTTTGCTCAATTTTATGTAAGTTTGGAGATTAAAGAAAAGACACCTAGATCTAATAAAGAGGTTGGAGAGGAACCGGTTATGGAGGAATAAGAAATGAAAGCTACTATTCAAGGACAAGAGTTTTTGATTTCTACCTCTTGCATCAATCAATGGCTTGGAATTGATGAACCTTCAGAAGATAAAGTACTAAATTTATCAGACTCTCAAGTTTTCAAGATTATCAGACCTAGAATTCCTATCAGGCATTTAAGGTTCTGTCCTATAGAGATGAGTGATTTACATTGAATCATTTGGTATGTCTTTTCTTGGATGATCATCTATAAGTTTGGGAACTGGTCTCACTTTGCTTCCCGAGAGTATAAGTTGTTGGCATTAATCATTAGCAAGGTAAAACATAACTTAGGAGATATGTTGTACTCTGAGATCATAAGGTATCACAAGATGAGCAAATCAAACAATTGGGTTTCTTTTCTTCATATTGTGTCATTGATCCTTAAGGCTAACAAGATATGATATCTTGATCCTAGTAACACCATTGAGAGACTGGATCTCTTTGATAGCTCACATATCACTAATATGGGGATTAAGTTGCCTCTTGTTGAGACAGCCTACTAACTCCATAAAGAGAAAGAAGAATCCTCCTCCATCTCAGTCAGTACCCCAATATTTTCCTCAAGCCTCACATCTTGTACTCTATAATAAGACTCAATCATTTGCTCTCCTGCCTCAGCCTCAAATTGTTGAGCCATCTCTTCTGGCCTTTATTAGAGACACCATTAAGGCTGAACTTGCTCCTTTATGGACCAAGGTTGATTTATTGGTTCAGCATGCCAATGGACAGAGTAAGGCCTTAATAGCCTTATCTACAGTAATGACAATGTTTGCAAATACTATAGATGTCACTCGTGGTACTAGCATGGGAACCTCTTTTCAGATTCCTACTCTTTCACCTATACCATCTCCTCATGCCTCACCTCGACCTTCCGCTATTCTCTTTTCTACTACTGATCCCACTCCTTCTCAGCCTTTTCATTTCACTATAGACACCTTCCTTGTACCAGCTATTGATATACAAAGACCTACTCATTGTCTACCTGCCTCACAACCCATTTCTACTTTTGATCCTCACATTGATCCTATTATTCAACTTGCCTTACACTCTTCATCACCTGCATCTTCTCTCCACTCTTCTCAAGTTAAAGAGATTACAGTTGAGTCACTTCACATACCTTCTCCTTCATCGCTTGCTCCTCGTACCTCACCCCAGATACCACCCCTTGACCTTCTTGATCCTATACCCTTTAGTGGTTCTTATGATCAATACCAAGATGATCTCAATATGGATGAGGCCACTTCTGCTGCTATTGCTACTCTAGAATTTCTCACAGAGCCTATTCTTCTCCTTATATATCCTGTTTTCCTACTCTTGGTGATTATGATAACAAAAAAGGGGAGAGTTGTGATAGTCATTCTCAAGCTTCTTAGACACAACAGAGCCCACATGAGTCTAGTCCTTCATCTTCATCTAGTCCTTAACCCTTGCCTTTGACCCTTGCTTTTGAGTTATGAGCTTTTTATGTTATGTTTTAGTATTATATGGGTTATTTATATTTAAGATGATATTGTGTTCTAACCCAAAGACTTATGTTAGCTTTATTACACTTGGTTTAAGTTGATGTTACTTATTGCTTATGCTTGGTATAATTGTGTTAATCTTAATATAATCATTTGGAGAATTATATGGTTTTGTTGATATCTAGTTTGGCTCTGTTATGACTTATGTTTTTCAATGATTCATTATTGACTAAGTTTTGTCATCATAAAAAGGAGGAGAATGTTAGATCCTATATTTTGATGATAACTAAACTTGTCATTTAATCTATGATAAAGAATGGTTAAAAAGGTATTTAAACAAAGATAAAACTTACTTAAGATGTATTCAATTTGTTGTTAAAAATATAAGTCTTAAGGTCTCCCAGATATAAGTTTGACTGTTAAGATTTGTTGTCAAATCTCTAGGTTTGTCTAAACCTCGAGGTTTGACCAAACTTCACTATAACAGTGAGGTTTGAGGCAAACCATGCCATAACAATAAGGTTTTGTCCCTCACTTCCAGCAATGTTTCACTACAAACCTTGAGGTTTTAGTGAACTTCACACTAAACTGAGGTTTGGCCAAAACCTTATTGTTAGCGAGGTCACATACAAACCTTGAGGTTTTCCAAAAACCTCAAAGTTTCTCACAATAGATTCCCATAAGCATTTGTTTCTTTGAAACTCTAACTTCAATCTTAGGCAATACTTCACTCACTTCATAAAAGCTATCATCATTCTCTTAAACTCAATTCTCTTCATGGATGTCAATGACGGATCTTTCTCTAGTTCTCTTACACAATCCTGAAGTTGTTTTCATGTATTTGATAGCTTTATCCAATATAGCCACTTTGTCCAACTAAATATATACACACACAATTCACAATAAGTGACACATCGAGACAAACCCTAAAAGAATAGGCTTACTATATAAGGCATGGAATTATTTGGATTTTGTAGGAAAGAAGTTTGTTAAACTCTAGTACTCATGGAAAAAAGAATAGGCGAAGTCTGTTTTAATGTATCATATTCTTCTTCCTGTTTTGTTATGATTGGATTTACAGTGGAGCTATTAAATAAAAGGATGAACGCCCCAGGAGACATCACATTGTCGCTGGAATTACTTCTGTAAACCGTAGCAGTTTCATTTCTTTGATGACAAGATGTTATAATCTCCAACCAGACATGATCCAAATCTAGTGAATATTCACCATTTGGTATCTGCACAATGTTCCTCAGAAACTCCTCTTCCTCGCCTAAATTCATCATGGTGTGGCAAACTTGAAATTCTTGACCATCATCCATATTTTGCCCATCATAATTGAAACATATTAACATCAATATATATAAGTACTAAGATATATGTAAGAACATGATGAGAGTATTGGTCTTAATTATATTACTGGATACTAAGCAAAACAAGTCTCCCATGAATCCTCCATCTCAGGCAAGTTCTTTCTTGACAGATCTATCAGAACATGTATTTGAAGTGTGTTGATGACGGTGTTCTCCACAATGTATGGGCTTGTTTGGTATGACTTATTTGGGGCAAATAAGATCTTATGCACAAAGTATGAGAAAGAACCCTCTCACATCCTTACTTCGTATTCCACAAATAAGATCTTATTACTTCTAAATAAGTTATTCCAAACAAGCACGTAATATATCTACTTTTTTGCACACACATATATATTGGAACGTGCGTGCATGAAATTATGGTGAATCAATTATTAGTCAATTAATATATAAATGCTGATGAAAATGGAAACAGATGAGGCCCACTCAGGGAAGAGGAATATAATAGAAGCAAAAACTATTCACAGAAAAGGGATGGCAGTTTTATTTAAATACGCTAAACAGTAAAATAATTTACCTAAATACTATAAAATCAAAATTATTTATCTATATATTACACTTAAAATTGTTCACCAATAGAACAACTTCAAAATGGGAAGAAGTCATTCACCTTCAGTTAGTTTCCTCTCCCCATCGCCATTAGTTTCCTTTTTAAAAAAATTTTTCTGTTGTTGGTAAAAATTGTAACTAAGTACTCAATTTCTTTTGCCCTACTTTTCACTCCCCTTTTGGATTCGAAGAGAGTTACAACTAATTTCCCTCCACTTCACCATTTGCTTCTTTCATCCACCCTTTACTTTTATATATCCAAGTAAATAGGAATAGATTTAATCTCCCTAAATAAAAACAACTTTGGAGAACTTTATAAAAATAATATACTTTATCCTGACAACTGAATTTACAGATATATAAATATATTTTTTTACAAATAAACATGATATATCCAAAATCTACACTTCTATTTATATATGATCTTGTGCTTTTTTTATGCTTTTAATTTTCAAGTTATTCCATCAAATTAATTTAAATATAATATATTCAAAATCTATGCTTCTTTGTGCCAATAATGGGTCCAAATTAGAAAAGCTCTAGAAAAACAACAAAGACTAGGCAAGCACGTGAGCGCCCTTTTCGCCAAGTAGTCAACCACTGTATTAGCTTATCTATATACCTATAGAACAGTTCCAATTCAATCTTGATTCAAACATTCTCTATTCTCCAAAATAATACCATAATCTACATGCATCGAAGAGCACTCCTTAGTAATGAGGTCAATCGCTTCCATACAATCCGATTCCAAAGCTACCCATCGATGTTCAGACTCTCAAATTCTCTTCTATAAAAAAATTTGCAAAAAGAAGCATAGATTTTGAATATATCATATTTAAATTAATTTGATGGAATAACTTGAAAATTAAAAACATAAGAAAAGAAAAAAGAACAAGATCATGTGTAAATATAAATGTAGATTTTGGATAAAGTCCTCCAAAATTGTTTTTATTTAGGGAGATTAAATATGTTCTTATTTACTTGGATATATAAAAATAAAGGGTGGATGGAAGAAGTGAATGGTGAAGTGGAGGGGAATCAGTTGCAACCCTCTTCGAGTCTAAAAGGGTAGTGAAAAGTGGAACAAAAGAAATGGGGTACTTAGTTGCAATTCTTACCAACAGAAAAATTTAAAAAAAAATGGAAACTGATAGCGATGGGACGAGAAAAACTAACTGAAGTCGTTCACCAGGTGAACGACTTTCAGAAGTCACTCACCAGATGAACAACTTCTTCACATTTTGAAAGTCGTTCTACTGGTGAACGATTTTAAATGTAGTTTATAGGTAAATAATTTTGATTTTGTAATATTTAGGTAAATTAGTTTACATATTTAAATAAAATTGGACAAGCAAAGACTGGTATGCATGCTTTCTTCTATATTATATATCGTCTATATATCTTTTGTTATTGAGAAAGTGATAATACCTTTTTATTACTCCCACAGTCCAAAATTGCAAGACATGTTTTGGGGAGTTAATCTTGATCTTAAATATCATACATATGTATCATATTTGTCAATATTTACATAATTTAACCCCTATCGATACTCCCTTAACAATAATGAATGAGGAGAATGAATGAGGAAATCAAGGAATACAGGACTAGGGTGTTTAAAAAAATCGTCATATTAACTAATTCAACTAACTTTCTAATATAATCAAATTAGAAAAGTATATTATATTAAGGATCAAAGTGAGTAATACTTCTTATTGTTTTCCCACCTAGATTGATCCTAGTATAAAGGACTTTAACCGTTCAAGTATATAGTCTTATGTTCGAGTTCGTGTGAATATACAAGATGTCTTTGGAACAGATGCCTTAATTGGCTTTTAGACTGCTAGAATATGTTCCCATCAACTAAAGCTAGGAATTAGGGCTGAGCCTAGCCCTTTAAGGACTAAGAACTTTAAAGGGCTGGCCCATTGAAGCCTAACTTAAGAAAAACATATGTTTTTCAATGCCTGGCCTGAGAACATAAGGGTTAGGGCCAACCCTACAATGCTAGAAACCTTTTGATCATTTTTCAATTTTTTTAAAAAAAAAAATTAGTAAATTACAACAATTAAAATGATAATTTAACACATAAATTGTGTTAATATAAAGGTTAAATGGTACCTAGAATACAACATACAAATAAACAAATGACATAGTTCAAGGTACACCATTAACAAATGTCAAGTAACCAAAAATACAAATAACATATACAAAACATAATGAGTTAAGTACTAAGCAACATGAGCTATACTGCATAGTTTTTGTGTGTGTTGTTGCATTATTGAATTAGGATTTTTGTCAAAAGGGAATTAGTTAAATTATACAAGGCAATTAAAAAAATTAAGAGGGCTTAAAAGGGCAAGCCTGTAGCTCAACAGGGTTGGTCCTTTTAAGCCTAAAGCCCTACAGGACTAGCCTTTATAAACCTGATTCTATTTTCAACCTCTAAAATACAAATTCAACCCTCAATGTAGACGGGCTTAAAGGGGTGTTTGTTTTTACTTTTCAAACTTAAATTTACACAAATTGAGATAAAACTCCTCTCATATACATATCTCAAAGTCGGTAAAAATTATTTTCAAAAGTTATCCAAACTGCCATCAGAAGAGCCAACATGTTCCCCCTGCTACTATCAACCAACAATATATATTAAAAAAATATTGTTCTTGTTTCATCGTGTTGCGTGCTGTGATGTTTTTTTATTTATTTCTTTCATGCATTGTTTTTGTTTTCTTTTTTATACCAAAACTAAGAAACGAGAATATCACTGATGTAACCTCTACAAGTGTAACATCCTGAAAATTCTTAGGCTTAGATAAGGCAGTTAGGGTAGGCCAGGGGTCGTACCTTGACGTTGTCTGAGCCTAGGAGGGGTATTTGGGATGCAGTAAGGGCCTTAGTCTGTATGGGGGAG
>JBAGKO010000004.1:0-17708 GCA_037177275.1 Acacia concinna | reverse complement strand
CACTAATGAGGAATAACAATGCTCAGGTACTCACAGGTAAGTGTCGTCTTCATTGATGGCTGTTTAATGGTAGTAACAACATGCAAAGTAGTAGTAATTACAGTAAGCATAGTAGAATTAGCTTTGTAATTACTAGGCAAATTCATAATGTAGTTATGGTCACATGTATGAACGAGTCCATAACTTATTAAGTAATTGAGCGTAAAATGGAAGATAAAATAAAGTGGTTATAGAAAAGAAACTCTATTACTACCAAACATCGCTTAGTGCAATAAAAGGGTTAATAATAAAGAGTTTGAACCACTGATGAACTATTTATAAATTTGATTTAAAAATTTTAAAATTATTCAGAAAAATCTATTCATATTATAGGTTCAAACCCTATGTTTGGATTAAATTTACCAAACTATTTATGAAATTGTTTTACTTCCCAGGATCAAACTTTGCTTTGTGGTTCAAAGTCATTACCAATTAACCTATAAGGTCTATGAGGAAATAAGGTTTTACAAGATTAAGAAGTCAACAACAAAATTAAAGCATAGGAAACATAGTTGAGATGGAATATTAATATAGGAACTTACCTACATCAATCAAATATACTTGATTCTCATTAAATTTTCGTTTGCTTCATCATCCTCTCTCATGTGTTCCTTCCCTATATTTTTTTTTCAGACTATTGGCCGACACCCCCCAGGAGTAATGAAGGAGTGGATGGATTAGAGTGAAACTATTAACCATGTTTAATAATTACTTGAAATCCATTATTTCTCACTACTCATTTTGTTTCTTGAATATGGCCCAATTAACTACAATAATCTCCCTACATAATCAGACTTCCAGCCACACCCTCTCCTCTTATTTTTGGGCCCTTACTAGTGTAAATGAATTTTGGACTTATGATTTCTTGATATATGAATGTAATTAATCATTTACAAATATTTTCTTTAGAATTTCTTAACCATAGCACCCAAAGTGATATATTCATAAATTCAAACTTATTAGGGAGTAATTCACCGATTTTTAGCTATCTCAAAGTTGGCCATTAACCATTTTTGTTGGCATAATTCCCAAGAAATTATGTTACACTTGGATAAAATGCCCATAAAATATTGTTTACAATAATTTCCACTTATAGGGCATGAAGCTACTTTTATAACTTCACATTAATCTTAAAATGTAATTTTTCTATTTATGCCCAACCATTTGAGAACTCCTTCTATTTTTTTTTATATTTCCATTTGCCTAATTATTCTTTATTTACCCAACTTTCTAATAATTCGTAAAAGTTTCTTTTTAGGATAATTTTCTTATTTATCTCTCAGTTAAGCCTCAAATATAGATTGGGGAATTATTTTCTATCTACATATTTAACTTAGATTTTCTAATTTATTAACATAATTACTTTTATTTATATTTTGGGGTCCTTACAGACAGTAAACCCCTCCCTATTCCAATGAACATCAATCTATTCAAGCCTATTTAGAAATCATTAGAATTGCAATAGACAGGTATAGACCCTCCTTGCAGGTTGGATTCAAAATCGAATAACCAAAAAAATCACAACTCATTCTCATGCCTTGTGAAACCACTATGTACAATTTACCCAAATGCATTGACTACATATTCACAAAAAGACTAGCATCAAATTGGAACTGAAAAAGGGCAAGATGGCATATTACCTTTGAAATGAAAATGAGAATCTTGGATAAAGAGAGGGTTGTAGAACAAGCTATAGCATAGCAATGTGGTAAGAATAAAGAACAATGGAGCAATCTGCGCATCTTCAATGAAGGTGATATGAAGACAATAACAGATGATGGGTCACGGATCTGCATGTTTAGATCAAGGGAAGATGACGGTGGATATGAGCAAGACGACAACTATGGTGGTTGGTTTCAGATTTGGGGAAGAGGATGATGGTGCTGGTGGTTGCAAGTTTGGATGTTTAGATATGTGGAAGATGATGACTATGGTGTTTGGTTTCAGATTTGGAAAAGAGGATGATTGTGATGGTAGGCTGCAGAGATGGTGGGTTGTTTCAGATTTTGGGAAGATGACGATGGGTATGGTTAGTTTCGAGTTTAGGGGAGCTAGTAAATGGTAAGGGACTCAAAAAGAGATTTTTTTTTTATGGTTGGCCATAGCCAAAATTTTCTTTGGCTGTGGCCAAAATGTTTTTGTCCTGTAGCATAAATGCAACAACTAACATCACAAGGCTCTCAACATTACTTCAAATTGATCACCCAAAATGCTAATTCATTACAAATTAATGAGTTACTCAACTGATGTAATATCCCAAATTTTGGAATCAGTAGACCTTGTAAATATTTAATCAAGGGAATAAAATGATGGATTTTGGAATAAGAAATAGGGCCCAAGTAAGGTCTGGATGATTTCTGGAATGAGACTGATGTTAGTCTTGTTATGCATAATGTTTTCTTATGTTAACAATGTCCAAACATTATAAAACTTTTCTAATAGTAGACATGTCAAAGTTTAATTTGATGTCATTTGCATGATTTGGATGTATATGTTAAGAGATATGATTTTTTGAAATTTTCCTAGTGAAATTCTCTAATTTCTGGAGCAGTGTACAAACATGAATTTCCTGGGAAATTTAAGATTCCAATTGAGAAAAGGAAGTATTTTTTCCTAAAAATATACTGGTAGTGGTCATATAGCCTGGAATCACCCCAATTGGACATCTAGATCATTAGATATGAATTTTCAAAGTTGGGTGAAAATTTTGTTCAAAAATTTGAAAATTGTAAAAATGTGATGGCATACTTGTAAATTGTGGCACATCCAAGGATAAAAAGGGAAGACAAAATATGATCTCAAGGGCAAGATTGGGAGAGCAAATTGAAGGGCTAGGATCATGTCTTGAAAAGAGAAGAAGAGATAAAATAATAATATTTTAGATGGAGGTGGATTTGAAGTAGTTATCAAATGGAATTAAGCATGTGACAGGGTAGCAATAAGGGCCATGATCTGCCTTATTTTGTGCAGCCCAAAGGGAAAAGAGAGAGAGGGAATTCAAGAGGAAAAGAGAGAGGGAAAGAGGAGGCATGAAGGAAGGGTGAAAGTTCATGAGCTACTAGGTAAGTTTGAACTTCAAATTCAATGGTTATTGTCTTAAATCCTCCAAGCACTAGTAAAAAAAGTAGAATTTACATCCCCAAAAGACGTCCCTTTTAGAAAATAAGGAAGTAAAAACTTAAGGCGGTGGCAATTTTGTAATTGAATTGAATTTTGCAACACTTACTACATCCCAAAATTATTTTAAAGACACAGTAAGTATGTTACAACGTCTCCAATTTCAACTAGGGTTGCCGTAGGTGGTAGTTTGAAATCTATGGTGTCCCCAAAATTCCTTACGAACGCCGTAGGTACCCAAAATTTGGGTGCCTAGTGGTGCCAAGGGGATCTACGGTGTCCCCTAATCCTTTGGTGATGCCGTATTTAAGATATGGCGTCACCAAAGTATGTGGGGACACTGTATGGTCCCCATACGGCATCCCCAAATGGCCGTGAGGACGCCGTATAGAATATACGATGTCCCCAAACGGCCGTGGGGACATCGTATATGGATATACGACATCTCCAAACAGCCATGACGACGCCATATTTAGAGATACGGTGTCCCCATAGAGACTAGGGGACGCCGTATGGTCTCTTAAAGACCCCCTTCGGTTTCTTTTCTTCCCTACTCTGCACTTACTACTCTCTGTTTTGCTCTTCCTAGACTGATGCCTCCACCACTCTGCCTTACCACCCTCGACCCCGACGAATGACGCAAACCCCCGTCTCACCCTCTTATATCGACGCCTCCACCACTTTGCACTCACCACCCCCGACCCTGACGAATGATGCTGACCCCCGTCACACCCTCTCCCGACCTTGACGACCCCCATTGCACCCTCCCCCAACCCTTGTTGCACCGTCCCTCGACCCCGACTCGCAACCGCACCCCACCCTCCTCGCCCCCAACCGTGCCCCACCCTCACTCCCACACACCCATTGTGCGCAACTTCTCCCTATAGCGTCGTTGGAAGCATAAACATATTGAACTGCGCCCCACCCCCACTCCCATGCACCCATTTTGCGCAACTTCTCCCCACGGCGTCGTTGGAAGCATAGACACATTGAAGGAACTCATTCATTACACTGGGATTTTGAATTTGGAAGGCACCCACAAGACATTGTTGGACATTCAAGTAAACTTTTCACTATTAATTTGCTCTTTGTTTGATTTGTTCATGTGAGTTATAATTTAAGTAACTTAATTTTATTTAGTTGTATTGATTTTCTTTAAAGTAGAATTGAAATTGGACACTATTTTTCATAAAATTGTTAATGTATATTGTTTTGATATAATTTTGTTTGAATTGAAATGGTTGGTTGGTTGTTGTTGAAATTTTTGGAAGTCTTATTATATGCCGAAATGTTGCGATTTTTTTAGAAATATATGTATAAGTGACAATTATTTTTATGACCCATATTAATATTTCTTTACGGGTGTTATGTTGTTTGAAAGTTTAATAATGATCAAAATGTCTTAGAGTTACTAAAATGGGTCATAGTTAGATGAAAGCTTTGAGAACTAGTGAGGAATATGAGAAATGTGTTACATTGTTTAGATATAATTTTAATTCAATTGAACTAAAGGGTTGTTGTTGAAATTTTTGGAAGTCTCATTATATGCCGAATTTTTTAGAAATATATATATAAGTGGTAATTACATTTTATAACCCACATTAATATTTCTTGATTGGTATTATATTGATTGATAGTCTAATGATGATCAAAATGTCTTAGGGTTATTAAAATGGGTTATAGTTGGATGAATGCTCTAAGAACTAGTGAGGAATATGAGAGAGGTGTAGAAGAGTTTATTCAATTTACTAAAAGGAATGCGCTTGATAAGAAGGACATGTATTTTTGTCCTTGTGTCAACTGTTTAAATGAAACTCGGCGGAATGTGGATGACATAAGGGATCATCTACTGTGTGACGGAATAAATCTTAGGTACACAAAGTGGATTTGGCACGGTGAGAAAGTAGTCAGTTCTACTTGTCAACAGGAAAAGGCTGTAGATGTAGATGATGATAATAGAATGCAGAGAATGATTCACGATGTTGAGTTAGAATCTTTTGTTGCACATTCACGTGTAAATGAAAGCGTCCGAAATGACGTAGAGACACCTCTGTATCCCGGCTGTACTAAGTATACTCGTTTATCAGGAGTTTTACATTTGTTGAACTTAAAGGCAAGTTGTGGGTGGACCAACGCAAGTTTCACTTTACTGCTTGAATTATTGTGTGATATGCTTTCATAAGAAAATGTGCTCCCAAATCGGATGTATGAGGCCAAAAAAATATTGTCTTTTATGGGAATGGAGTACAAAAAGATACATGCTGGCCCTAATGATTGTGTGTTGTACAGAAAAGAGTATGAAGGCCTGAGTGATTGTCTAAAACCGCAGTATTATTGAACTTAAAGGCAAGTTGTGGGTGGACCGACACAAGTTTCACTTTATTGCTTGAATTATTGTGTGATATGCTTCCATAAGAAAATGTGCTCCCAAATCAGATGTATGAGGCCAAAAAAATATTGTCTTTTATGGGAATGGAGTACAAAAAGATGCATGCTTGCCCTAACGATTGTGTGTTGTATAGAAATGAGTATGAAGGCCTGAGTGAGTGTCTGAAATGTAAAACTTCACGATACAAAACAAAGAAAGATAGCAGTGGTGGTAGTGAAGAGATTGCTAAAAGACAGCCGTTAAAGGTGATGTGATATCTTTCAATAATACCACG
Source organism: Acacia concinna (assembly GCA_037177275.1). Classification (NCBI taxonomy): domain Eukaryota; kingdom Viridiplantae; phylum Streptophyta; class Magnoliopsida; order Fabales; family Fabaceae; genus Acacia; species Acacia concinna. The sequence goes on along the minus strand of JBAGKO010000004.1, from coordinate 11,889 downwards.
GTTTAAGTGGTTGTTTGCAAATGCAGTAAAAGCAAAAGAGTTGAGGTGGCATTGTGATGTAAGAAAATCTGATGGAAAATATCTTCGCCACCTGGCTGACTCACCATAGTGGAAGAAAATAGATGAAAAGTTCCCTAATTTTGGTAGTGAACCAAGAAATCTTAGGCTTGGTCTTTGTACTGATGGGATCAACCTGTACAGCCATCTCAGTAGTGCTCATAGTGCATGGCCAGTTCTCTTGGTTATATACAACTTGCTTCCCTGGTTGTGTATGAAACGCAGTTACATGATGCTTTCCATAATGATTTCCGGACCGAAACAGTCGGGCAATGATATCGATGTCTACTTGGTGCCTTTAATTGATGACCTTAAAAAGTTGTGGGAAGAAGGTGTAGATGTGTTTGATGCATATACAAAAGAGTCTTTTAAGCTTCATGCAATGATTTTCACCACGATAAATGATTTCCCTGCATATGGAAGCTTGTTGGGGTACAGTGTCAAGGGGCAAAAAGCATGCCCAATATGTGAAGATGGCACACAATTTCTATCAACTTAAACACGAAAGGAAAACAGTATACCTTGGTCACAGAAGATTTCTTCATCGGTTCCACCCATATCAGAGATTAAGAAAGAGGTTTAACGGATTACCAGAGAATGGAATGGCGCCACATGCATTAAGTGGAGAGGAGGCTTATAGTCAGGTTAAAAATATCAATGTCAGCTTCGGTAAGAGTAAGAAGACTACGAGTGAGAAGAGTATATGGAAGAAAAGGTCAATTTTCTTTGATCTTCTGTATTGGCGCATTCTTGATGTAAGACATAGTATTAACATTATGCATGTGGAGAAAAATGTTTGTGAAAGCCTTATTGGAACATTGTTGCATATACCAAGGAAGACAAAAGATGGAATTAGTGCAAGACTATAGTATACAAGCCAAAGCAGTACAGGAAGCATACACAATTAGCCTTAAATTGTTTCCTTTCCTTTGCCTTCTATCGAACCTTCACCTGCATTGTGGAAAGGGTAAGGTTTTTGGAGAAACCTTAGTAGCATAATCAGTTTACAACCAGTAACAATATAATGCAATGCATGTCATGCTATATGCAATGATTGTACTACTCCTATAGTGCCCTCTATCTTGGCACTTATCGTGTGTGAAGAGCATGCACGTGACTCTATCTTAATCACACAGTCAAAGCATATAAACATGGAGTCATACACTCATACATAACATAGATCCTAGCTCAACCATAACACAGTAAGAAAACATAAATAAACATCAGACAAGCAAAGCAATATAAGTTAAGGTCAGAGATTCTAGCGACCGAGTACTCCTAAGCAATGTAGGTGTTTTGTCTTTTGGTTCTAGCATTCATGGATCACTGCTTTGCATGCCTAAACAAACTATAATGTAAAGGCATTATTGTATGCCACTATGTCTATGCCACAGACCCCTCTTCCTTTCACACTTAGGACCCTGGTTTTACAATATCCAAACCTCATCCTTCCCCTATCATTATCCCTTGGCCATAACAGTTGGACAACATTTCCCTTTAGAAATGCCCTAAAAGAACTTCCTATGTTAAGACAGTTGGACATCACTTCCCTTTAGAAATTCCCTAAAAGAACTACTTAGGTCAAAACAGTTGGACAACACTTCCCCCTTAGAAATGCCCCAAAAACTATGGAAAAGAGAGGAATTTAAGAGAGGACTTAGGTTAGACCTTTGCTTGGACCAAAGATTGGGTCTGTGCTGATCAAACTTCCTCTGAAAGGACCATACTTTGAAACTGCTAGAGGTTCCTTTAGGATCAACTTGCTACACGGGCAAGAGAGAGGAGGTGGGTCCTATTTATAGTTGAGGTCTTAGGGTCCTTAGCTATAATTGTTTGGCTCTTTTATGTGTAATTTTTGCAAAACTTTCAAGGTGTCACCTCCTCCTCTTGACATGTGGCATTTTCTAGAACCTCCTTACTTTCCCTCCAAGCATACTAGATGGCGCCACTTCCATGTGGGCCTAGGGAGTTCCCCTGACTCAAATTCTTTCGACAATTTCCCCCGTATTGACAAAAAATAATGGGAAAACTTTAGAAAATTATATACTCTTCCAAAAATACCCCAAATTTTTCCAAAAAATATCTAAAAATATCATAAGGTTTTCATAAAATTTTCAATACTTTTGGACATCTAAAACTCTCAAAATCATTTTTTCTTTGAAAAGTCCATTATATTAGCGATTAGCTAATCTCAGCAATTTTTGCTAATATCTCTAGACTTCTTCCTGATCTCCAGATAAATTTAGAATTCCTATAAAATATTATACTAATTTTCCATAATCACAATCCATAACATTGAGGTCCCTATTTATCTTATATGATTAATTTATGGTAAAAAACTTGATTTAGCAAAAAGCTATTCAAATATTCAAAAATTCACTAAAAATTCATATTACTTCCAAAAATATTCTAATATGCATACACTGTTCTGGATATCCTATAATATTTTTTTGAATTTTATTAGAATTTTTAGGGTTTTGGACCTGACCGCATTTTAATATGAAACTTTAAGGAATTTTTACTTTTTGCACATAGGTCCTTCCCCAGATTCCACTTCAATTATTGTGAGATCTTTTAGTCCTCTACATATTAGGGCCCTTTACTCATTCTGAAGACCTCATTTAGGGTGTTAAAAATATCAAGATATTACAACTGTTATATAGATCACCATCATATACTAATACCTCTCAATTATGATTAATGCTATGCTTTTCTTGTTCAAGACGGGTAAATGGCCTTATAAGTGGGGTTGGTTCACACTAACTGCCTTTTATTTTTATACCTAACTCCAGGTTATGAAAGTCACCTGGAATTCCAAAGAAGCCTTTATAGTATTTACAATTCTTGATGCAGCGGCCCAGCTAAATTAGACTCATTAGGATGGTAATGAGTCTTTGATCATCAATGCTATTTTTTCTTTTTTTTTTATTGCTATTTTTTCCTGCAGTAAATCAAATGGATCCTAAATTCTTAAATTTCATATATGTGTGTGTGATACTTCCTCCGTGACTTAATATAAGAACTACTTAACATTTTTGAAGAAATTAAATAAGATAAATAAACTACTTTAAAATATTTATATTTATTATTTTTCTCTAAACTAATTTGTCTAACTTATAAACTGTTAATACCGCAAGTGCATGGATTGTGCCAAGTAATAAAGTGATAAGTAGACTATTATTTCCATGAGGATTTTGTTTCAAAGCCCTGTCAATTATCGGTTATCATACTTTCACCTAATTTGAGTTACATAATTATCAATAGTGAAGAGAAAAAAATTTAAAATAAAAAGAATAAAAACTAGTGATTCATGGACTTCAAGGATAAAATGGGACTTATGATTATGTATCCCTTTAATTTTTCAAAAATACTTATTCAAATCCTCATAATATTTACGTCTTAATGAGATATTATACTAGCTAAAGATACTAAATTACCTATAAATGTTATCTCATGTCTCCAATAGGTGTTTAGTTAAACTAATTCCTTAATATCTTAATTAAGGAATTAAACCCCAATTTTTATTTCAAATGCTATATGACTATGTGAGGTTAATGAGTATATCTCTATCTCATTAATAAAATTATCTATTCAACTCACAAATTTCAAGTTTTCACATAATTAAACTCAAGTTTTATACTCTGTATATCTCTTTTAAGCATCAATCAAGTGAGCTCAACAATCTTTGTAACATCCCACTTTTTATACCCTTTTTTGTGCCTTAACGTGGCCGTTGGAACCAATGTTATTGTTCTGTGCTAGCCAAATGACAGGTAAAATTTTTCCATTTAAAACATATAACATAATTTACATATTAGCATACATATATGAATCTAGTGTATCAAACTCAGAACATATACATACAACTCAGAAATAACAATAAGAAGCCTAACAAAACAATTCTTGGTCCTTGCCCTTGCTTCTTGATTCTTCACCTGCATTGTAGGGAGGGTTAGGTTTCTAGGGAAACCTCAGTAGCAGAATCTAAAACAAGTAACAATATAATGTAATGCATGGCATGCTATCATATAATGCCCCTAATACTCCTTTAGTGCCATCTCTCTCGGCACTTACTGTGTAATGAGCATGCACATGACTATCTCTATCACAAAACCAAGGCATATAAATAGAGGGTCATACCAAATATATATCATGCTAGCTCAATCACACTATATTAAAAAGCAAGCACTATAAGTTAAGGTTTAGAGACTCTCGCTACCGTATACTCCTACATCGTGTAGGTGTTTGCCCTATCTCTAGTTGTAGGTGTTTGCCCTGTCTCTAGTTGTATGTGTTTGATCCTCCACTGTTGGGCTACTGGATCACTTGGTTGTTCCTCTGTAATACCTATACAAACCACAGTATAGAGGCATTACTGTATGCTACTAGTGATGTACCACAGACCCATTCTTCCTTTGACCCCTAGGACCCTGATTACTATTTGAACCATATCGTTCCTCTTCCTGTATCCCTCTGTAGTCCACTCTGTACCGCCCATCGAGCATCGGTCCTTACTACTGGTTCGTCCCTCCTGTCTAGGCCAGGTAGTTGGGCAGCATCTCTCCTCATATGTGTCCGCCGTACTGCTTAACCCGACAGTTGGGAAGCATCTCCCCTTTAGCAACCCCTATTTAGTCCAAAATATTCAGACTACATCTCCCCCTAGAAAATGCTATTTTCATCCAGAATATTCGGACAAAACCTATCCTTAAGAAAGGGTATTTTGTTCTGAACAATTGAGCATAACCTCCCCTAGATATCCTTATCTAGACCTACTCAATTTGGCAGAACCTCCCCTTATTACTATTAAAATAACTACTGAAAAATAAAGGAAGTGAAAAGGGAGAGAACTTACTTCTACTAAAGTCCGGATCGGTACTGCTCGAAATTCCTCTAAAACTTCCTTCTTGAGAGCTCTAAAGTTTAGAGAGAGAAATTTTAGTGAGAAGGTAGAGGAAAGCATGGTTTGAAGAGGGAGGATTGAGGGCTATTTATAGTGTACAAATTTGGGTCCTTAAGTGTAATTTTTTTGGTCTAAGTTTAATTTTCTGGGTCTTTTAGTGTAATTTTCCCCAAAATTTCCATGTGTCTTTGTCTTGCTTTGTCAAGTGTCCTGAGAAGGGACACCTCATGGGACACATAAGGGGACAGGTGGTGCCACCATGGTCTGCCAAAAAAGTGCACCCAAATCCCCTTTTATACTAATATTTTCGTTTAATCAGCCGTAATTTGGGAAAATTTTAGAAAATTCTGTATATGTCCAAAAATTCATGAAAATTCTTTAAAAATTCCAGGAGGCTACCATAAAAATTTCAGGGCATTTGGACACTGAAACTTAAGAAAATAATTTTCTACTGAAAAGTCCCTTATACTAGCGATTAGCCGATTTCATCAATTTTTGCTAATATCTTTGAACTTTTCCCTGACGTGCAAATTATCCTAGAAATTCTATAAAATAATATATTAATTTTCCCTAATCCCAATCTAGAACATTGAGTTCCCAAAACATCTGATAATATTAATTTTCTGCCAAAAACCCGGTCTGGTAAAAAAATATTAAAATATTCTAAAATTCACCAAAAATTTCTCGGACCTCCAAAAATCATTATGTACTATTCTGGACCCCCTGTAATCATTACTGGGATTTTATGGGATTTTTTCGGGCTCTTGGACCTGTCCGCATTCTGGCTCTCTTTACGGAATTTTTCCTCTTTGCTCAAAGGTCATTCTCCGGATTTCACTTCAATTGTTGTTAGATATTTTAGTTCTCTATAGATTAAGGCCCTTTGCTCATCCAGAATGCCTCATCTAGGCCCCAAAAAATATTAGAGTATGACCCACGGCCAACTCCAAAAAACACTATTTCGGCCCAAATACCCTATTTTGGCCTAAGGAAAATTCCGAGATGTTACAATCTTATTGGTGGCCAATCAACAATAAGCATTAAGTACACAATAAAATCAACACAATAATTACATTAACCACAAATATAAAGGGAAATAAGTATATAGTTAATTCATACAAGAGTTCAAAATAATCCTAGAGCAAAGTGTTTAGCTACTCATGTTTAATAAACCCACAAGGAAATACGTAAACATCAGCACAATCATTGAATAAGAGTAAGGAAAGGAGAATGGAGAAGAAAAACCAAGATATGAAGCCTAAATCTCTTCAAAACTTCAAACCCCAACTTGATCTCCAACAAAATCTATGCCCTAGCACACCCAAGAGCTCCCAAATGCACCCACGAAACCAGAATATCGGTCAAGAAGAAGTGGGAGGATATTTATACTCAAAACCCTAAATTATTCAAGGTTAAATTAAGTTGTTCATTTTGCTATTAGCGCGGAGCGCCCAGGCCCTCCTTCCAGTGCCTAGGCGCTCTACTTCTCTATCTTTGTTTTCCTACGAACGGCCTAAGCGCTTATTTTATCGCCTAGGCTCTTTGGCTCTCTGTTTTTCATTTCAAACGATCATGGCCTTGGCTCTAGCTACTCTTTGCCTCTCCTTCTCCACTGGTTATGGCCGGACACGGCCTAGGCTCTCTTCAATTCTGTCTCAACACTACTCTCTCATTGTTGACTTGATTTCCCAACGCTTCACTCATCACTGACATGTCTTTCCATGATTAGCGAAGTCGCTGCAATAACTTCTTCAATGTATACACGTTAAAAGCATAGAAACTTGACTACAAATATGATCAAAATATGAAAAATTGAACAATGATGCGCAAGCAAAAGTCAAATGCACATTTTTCCTATCTTGAGTATCCAAATATGTTCAAATATATCAAAGAGTGTATAAAGCTCAAGGAAAATGTGCTGAAATGACATGAAATCCTAGAGGTTAACATAAACTGATATATTACTATTATAATGCACAATATGACTATGATTAAGTTATTTATTTAGCTTATTTAATTTTTTTCAAAAAAAAAAATCAACTTGGTCTTATATTAAGAACTGAAAAGAGTAAATCCTATTCTTACCACATGAGTTAAATATTTATAATGTGACTCTCTTAATTAATGTATTTTATATTTAGGATTAGGTGTAGCATAAGTTTTAGGAAAGAGTTATAAATTTAGAAGACAAAATGAATCCATGTCTTAAATTTAAAAGCCAATTGAACACATTATCTAATTCTTATATTAAGACTAAAATTTACTATTTATATAAAATTTAAAACCTAATACTCATTTTTCCTTTCTTTTTTTTCATTTTCTCTCCATCCAAACATAGGATAAATGTGGTATATCCTATTCCTATCACGAGTTAGTTCATATTGTAACTCCCCTTTTCAATTTATTTGCAAGATTTCACATGAAATCATGAAATAAAAGTTACTTTTAAATTGTAATAGTTGACGTGAGAGACTATGGTTCCTAGATGGATGTGTCAATCATGCACATTGTGTTTGGGTACTTGCAAAAAAGCTCTTTTGGAACCTAAATCATGGTTTTGTCAAAAGGTAGCTAAACAATCTAAATTTTTGCAAAAGCACTTTCCTAACTGAAACCATTGTTTGGACAGTTGAAACCATGATCTAATGTTTTTATGATTAAATTGGGTGCTTTGTCCATCATATATAGTTTATGTGATTCGTGAATTCGTTGTGCTTGATCATTTAATCTCAACCAATGGTGTTAATTGACGGTTGTTAATCTTGTGACGGCTCTTCTAGTTGAATTTGTCCATTGGCAAGCTAATTAACCTAAGCTTGACTAGTTGCTTGAGCTAATTGTATGGATAGGTTATCTATAATCCATTATCAATTGAAGTTAGGATGGCATAGTTCGAAGCTCCAAGGGGAATATCATCTCATTTGCATATTTTAAACCTATTTTCATTATTTTCAATCTCATTCATACTTTCCTCCGTTTCATAAATTAAAAAGAAAAAAAACAAAAGGAAGTGTTTTAGAAATTTATCTATTTATTATTTTTCTGGGTGTGGCTGCTGGGATTAATGTAGTCAATCTCCTTAGTCCGCTAAGTTCAGTTTACATAATTGAACTCCAAAGTGATGATTTATAGCTGACTGTCCCGATTCAATTGTATTTGAGATTAATTAGGATCTTCAAAGTTAAATAACTAAGGTTTCCCCCTATTTTGCATAGTGGTAGCGTAGAATCTATTGTTGCATTAACGACATGTCCATATCAAAATTGTAGAGTTTATGAATAAAATTATAAATATGAGAAACAAGTTAATCAAGACCTTACATTCAAAACCAAAAAGTAAACTCTATAATTTATTAAATTTAGAACCAGAATAATACGTTTTTTTGGCCGCCAATTAATGACGCGTAATAGACCTGTACGTTTCAACCTCATGATGGCGGTAACAGAATTTGTCGCAGGTTTTTCACCACTTCATTCACTGGCGTATTGTACTTATCACCCACCTGCATTATTTGTAGTCACAAAATTTCAAGATTGCAAATTGAATTTTACAAAAACACAAAAGATCATAATATTAGGAATTGTGTTCAACATAATTATTAGCAATGCACCTGAGCAATAATGGTAATGCCAAGAGTGGATTTTCCAAATGGAAAGACGCTAATACTGGTGACACAAAGTTGAAAGTTCTGGAGCAAGCTTAATATTTTGAACTCAATGTCCTTCTGTTTCTCACCAAGGATTCCCATAAACATTTGTTTCTCTGAAACTCTAACTTCAATCTTAGGAAGTATTTCATTCACTTCATAAAAGCTATCATCATTCTCATAAAACTCAATTCTCTTTATGGATGTCAATGACGGATCTTTCTCTAATTCTCCTACACGGTCCTGAAGTTGTTTCACGTATTTGACAGCTTCATCCAGTATAGTCACTTTGTCCAACTACACACACAATTCATAAACGACACATTGATACAAACCCTAAAAGAAAAGGCTTACTATATAAGGCATGTAATTTAGGAAAAAAGTTTGTTCAACTCTAGTACTCATGGAGTTTGAAACCTCCCGTACGTAAATTTGTTGGACATAAAATAAAGTGACTGTTTACTGGAGTTCAGTTAAATGATGCCATATAGTTCTTTAGTTTCAAAAGAAGCATTAATTACTTAGTGTTGAAGGTTGATTGTACCCCCACCAAATTAAAAGAGGAAGGTTAACATAGGTCTTCATATCACTGTGTTTAGGATTTGTTGTTTTCATTATTAATAGATACGGCACTAGTGAAGGAGATTCGTTTTCCTAATAGGGAAGAACGAGAAACAAACTTACTGACCTTCTTCAAGCCGGGAATAGTTGCAGAAAGTGCAATGAACTTTTCCGTAATCCGTTGTCTCCTTCTCCTCTCTGCCATTATATGATCCTCCACTTCCTCCGAACACCGCCTTTTATACTTTCTCCCGTCAGCATTTTGCCCCGCTCTGCTCCTTTTAAGAGGCGAAGTCTGTTTCAATGTATCATATTCTTCTTCCTCTTTTGTTATGATGGGATTTATGGCCGAGCTATCAAATGAAAGGACGCAAGCCCCAGGAGACATCACGTTGTCGCTGGAATTACTTCCGTTAACTACAGCAGTTTCATTTCTTTGATGACAATATGTTATAATGTCGGACCAGACAGGATCTAAATCCGGTGAATATTTACCATCTGGTCTCTGCACAATGTTCCTGAGAAACTCTTCCTCTTCCTCACCCAAATTCATCATCGTGTGGCAATCTTGAAATTCTTGACCATCATCCATATCCTGCCCATCATATTTGAAACATATTAACATAAATATATATCTGTATATATAGGGACTAAGATATATGTAAGAACATGATGAGAGCATTGGTATTAATTATATTACTGGATAGTGAGCAAAACCAGTCTCCCATGAATCCTCCATCTCAGACGAGTTCTTTCCTGAGAGATCTATCAGAACATGTATTTGAAGGGTGTGGATGATGGGTGTTCTCAACAGTGTCATGTATCTACTTTTCTGTACACATATACATATTGGAACGTGCGTGCATGAAATTATGGTGAATCAATTATTAGTTAATTAATATATAAATGATGATGAAAATGGAACTAGACGAGGCCAACTCAGGGAGGAGAAATATAATAGAAGCAGAAACTATTCACAGGAAAGGGACAAGCTAAGGCTGGTAAGCGTGCTTTCTTCTATATTATATATTGTCCGTATATCTTTTCTTATTGAGAAAGTGATAATACCTTTTTATTACTCCCACAGTCCAAAATGTATCTTATTTCTCAATATTTATTTAATTTATCTATATTAATACTCCCTCAATAATAATTAATGAGAAGAATGAATGAGGGGATTAATGAATATATGATTAGGGTATTTAAAAAAAATTATATTATATTAACCAATTCAACTAACTATTTTTGATATAATTAAATTAAATAAATATTTTATATTAAGAATCAAAGTGAGTAATACTTTTCTTAGTTTACCACCCAGGTTGTTTCTAGTAAAAAGTACTTAAACCGTTTTTAAGTATGAAGTTTTATGTTCGGGTTTGTGGGAATGTACAATTTGTCTTTAGAAAAGATGCCCCACTTAGCTTTTACAATGCTAGAATATGTTCCATCAAGGCATCAACTAGCAATATATATATATATATATATATATATATATATATAAAAATATATATTAAAATAATACTTTTCCTGTTCCATCGTGTTGCATGCTATGTGGTATTTCTTTATTTATTTAGGTGAATTTTATTTAAGGACTAAATAAATAAATTATTTTCAGTTAAACCTCAAAATATTCTGAAATTTCAATCAAACCTTAAGGACTAAAATGAAAATAAATTTTTTAGATAAAAAGATAATAATGTCTTTTATCTTATGAACAATTAAAATCCTCTTATGAATAAGTATGCAGCTCTTTGTGTACAAATATAATACTCCTATGAATAATACATTAATTTATTTCCAGTTGTCAAAATTGCACACTTATTCACAGGAGGATTTCACTTGTTCACAAAGAGTTGCACACTTGTTTATAGAAGAATTTTACTTGTTTATAAGATAAATGACATTATTGTTTTTTTTACTTGAAAAACTTATTTTCATTTAAGTCCTTAATCTTTTACTAAAATTCATAAGATTTTAGGGTTTGACTGAAAATAATTTACTTATTTAGTTCTCAAATAAAATTCTCCCTTATTTTTTTCTTTCGTGCACATGGAATTAAAAACATGACCTGACCAGTTGGTTCAGACTAGAAATCGGTGAACCAACCACATGTTCTGTCCAGTTCAGTGATTTTTGTAGGATTAAATTAGACTGATCTGACCTGATCGATCTTAGGGTGAATCAAATCGATTACTGAACTGATTCACTCCTTCTTTTATTTAAAAACAAATTTATTTTTTTAAACATTTTATACTAATAATTAACCTAAAATTTTGACCTTTTTATCAATTTTGCCTTAGATTACTTATCTAATTTGATCCGGTGGCATTTCACTCCATGCCTCAATCAATTTAATGTTTTTGTTTTCTTTTTTGTTTTTTTTGCCAATGTTTTCTTTTTTACATCAAAACTTACAGACGAGAATATCATTGATGTGACCTCTGCAAGGCTTCCGTAGACATGACACGTCAATCGATAATTTCTACCCCACCACGTCAAGATCTGACAACAGAAGCCTGTCTTGTAAACGTCTGCTCTGCAACTCTTCCAATTTTACCCAGTGCATGTTTAAAATGCGTGTTTCAGGGTATGTTTGGCTTAATAGAGGGGAGGGAGGTATTTTAATGGGAAGGGAGGGGAAAGGAGGGTTTGAGAAGGATTTTATTTTACCTTGTTTGGATGGATAAAAATGGAGGGGAGGGGAGGGATTTTGATAAGG
>JBAGKO010000003.1:20654261-20665216 GCA_037177275.1 Acacia concinna | reverse complement strand
TAAATCCTAATCCCTAATTAACATATCATTAATAGACTATTAGACTATTAGGGATTCATATTATATTTACATAACAACATATTTTCATTCTTGTGCACCTAATTCTCCCCTTGTCCTACTTTTAAAAATATCCATAATCCTTGTCTGTTCCAATCATGTGGATTGTGCAAACCATGGATCTAATACAAACAACGATTACTTGGATCCCAATTTTGTACCAAATGTATATTACGAATTAGTTTTATTCCTTCCTAAGCTAAATCAAACATTCCCTGGTGCCTGCTTATAATGACTTGCAAAACTGTAGAAACAGAGCATAAATTTATTTTCCTGACACATTTTCAACCTTCCAATTTTCAGCTCAACCAAGCACAACCCAAAACAATGATTCGCAGTGACAAATAGGGTCAAGTCCAGGCAAGATTAAGTAATTCAAAAGAAGCATGACACCAAAAATTATAGCAACTGTATAAAAGCACAAAGGCAGTATTCAGAGAATTTGCTATATTTAATGAGAATGATGACATAATTCCATAACTATAAACTACAGTATCCACAGCTCATATAGCATCATCGGAGGTAAGGCCTAAAGCTTACCTGCATCGGACTATTACGGGAATAGGCTTTAAAGCTTTCGGTCCATTTCTTATTCCTCTTTTATGGCGAGAAACCTGCAAGATAGACAACAAAGCCATATAACGGAACATCACGAAAATTAAGACAATCGCACACGTTTCACGTAAAAAAGATACTTCTATCATAAATTGACTAACATTCGAGGTGGTGAAATCAAATGAGAGGGATAGAATCATGAAAAAGAGAAGGGAGATGAAAGATAATTTGAAAAGGTACCTTCTTTTTTGGGACAGCCATGAGCTCCATAGATTCACCAAAGGAAAAACTTGGGAAACTGAACTCCGGCAAAACACATTGAGGTGAAGAAACCCCATGGTTAATAATTCCAGCTAAAGGTGGTGCTTGGGGGTTGGAATGCATCCACCTTTTAATTCCTAACATGTTAGCCATTTTCCCTCCCGTGTTTTTAAGCAATGCAAGTCTCATTGCCATGGCTGTTATCACGCAACACCAGTAATCCAATGAAAACAGAGAGAGAGAAATGTCACTATTTCCATCAAATCCATAAGAATCTATAGGTAACATCAGATTTACATAAATTCGAATCATCGTAAGTTAGACGTTTCTGAGGTAAAGTAGACAGTCTAAGGCAATAAAATGAATGAATGAGAAAGTATAAAGTACATTTAGCACTCTTCCTATATTTTCATTCACTCTATCCTATCTTTCTATATCTCTAACTTCGGAGAGGCAAGCACTTTACAGGAATCTCTAGATACCAAGACCCCAATTAAGTCAACAGACACCTAAAAAAACTATAAGAAGGAGAATAAAAGGAACACTAAAAACAAGCAGATGTCTAGGCCCGAACATTTCATGGCAAGCTTCATGAAATACAGAATCATGCCCAGGAAAAAAAAAAAGAGGCAAATCTTACAATGACGACGAAGGTTTCGCCGAACTGCGCTTGGTTCGTCTATGAATCAAAGTCGGCTGTCTTCCTCCCTATGGGGCCTCTCGCAACTCTTTCCGTCCGAAGTTCGTGAGAGGAGGAACTCGGGCGACGCGACGGCGAGAAGATGAACTCACGGCGAATGGCACTCTCAGCTCTCAATGTCGCTAGGTCTGCGTAGGAAGCTCTCAATGACGATGGCACTCTCAGCCCTCAACGGCGAGAAGCCGAGAAGATGAGCTCACGGCGAATGGAACTCGATGAGTCGATGTCGCTGGGTCTGGGTTAGAAAAGAGGGAAGCTGAACATGAGGGGCTAGGGCATCCCTACTCGTGATTCGTGAATGAAAAGGGAAAGGGAGGACCGGAAGACTGAGGCATCCTGCTAATTTTTTTTTAATATATAAGAAGCGAATTATAATGTCAGCCGGCCTCATAAACCTATCGGGCTAACTGACCGGCCTGGGTCTAAGCCTGCTAATAAAAACAAGTCTTAAAAAAAGGTAAGTTAGGCTTTCAACATGTTAGGCTGAAAGCCCTAAAAAGTGATTTGGCCTGCTTCTAGTCCTAATTGAATGTGATAAAAATAACTATAAAATTTAAAATCTTAATAAAAAATAATAACTATAAAAATAGAATTTTGGTAAAAAATAGTTTAGTGCACATATTGTCAGATACGGGATGCTCTTAAAAATTATTAGCTCTTCTTTACAACTAGAAAAATAATTTATGGTGCTAAATGTAATAAAAATAATGATAATATTCAAAGTTTTAGTAAAAAATAATAACTGTAAGTTACAAAGTCTTAGTAAAAAATAGTTCAATTTACATATTATTAGATACTGGGTAGAGCCGGGAATTTTTGACCCTTTTAAGCCCAAACCTGTCACGGGTTAGGCTTGTAATTTAGCACCTAAAAATGGAGTTGGACCTAAATGGGCTAGCCCGTTTAAACCCGTTTTTTTTAAAAAAAATTGTTGACATGAGATTATATTATGATGAGCATGAAGAAGATGAAATTGATAATATTATTCATACTGTTTAGTGTTTAATTTATAGTTTACATTTTTATCTAGTTATTTATTTGATTGAAGACATTAGTTTTTAGACTTTGTGTATGTTGCTTTTATTTTGATAAACATAGACCATGTTTAATGTTTTAATTTAGTTTTGATATATAAATAGAACAATTTTTTAATTATATTTAAGGAAGTCCAAATGTTTTGGAAACTATAAGAAAAAAAATAACTAATAACACATATTGAAAAATGAGAATGTTGAATCTCTATCTCTTGAAGATATAGATGAAAAAAATTGATAATTTTATTCATATTATTTAGTGTTTAATTTATAGTGGGTAACTTTATTTAGTTATTTATTTAGGATTTTGTAAACATTAGTTTTATGACTTAGAGCCCGTTTGGTTTAAACACATTGCACTCTACAATGTAATGCAGTGCAGTACAATAGTAATGCGATGCAATACTAATTACATAGTAAGTGTTTGGTTATATTTTTAAGTAAGGTGCAATGAGTTATTTTTTTTAATAATTATTTAAAATTAATATATCACAAAAAGTCTACTTTACCCTTAATATAATCTTTATAGAAAAATAATTAATAGTTATTGTACAAGGGTAGCGATAGTGATAATGGTGGATGAGGAGGCGGTAGCGGCGACGGTGGAGAAGAAGCAACTGGCGACGACAGTGGAAGAGGAGGAGGTGGGGGCCCGATGGAGGTAGCAGTGAAGGTGGAGGAGGAGGAGGAGGAGGAGGTGGGGGCATGATAGAGGTAGTGGCGATGGTGGTGGAGGAGGAGCAAGCAACAACAGTGGTGGAGGAGGAGTAAGTGGCGGCAGTGGGGCAGACAACGGTAGGGGTGGCAAGGAGATGGTGGAGGAGAAGGAGGAGGTGGGGTCGACAACAATAGGGGTGGTGGCGACGTGTAAGAGGAGGAGGTGGGGCCAACTACGGTGGGGTAAGTAGCGACGGTGGAGGAGGAGGTGGCAATGATGGTGGAAGAGGAGGTGGGACCAGCTACTGTGGGGGTAGCGGCGGCGGCGACAGAGGAGGTGCAGCGGCAGTGACGATAGTGGTGGCGACGGAGGAGGAGGCGGCGGCATTGGCAGAGGAGGGGGCAGTGGTGGAGGAGGAGGTGGAGGCGGCGGTGACATAGTAAGACAAGTAACATGAAACAAATGAAACAAAGACAAATAAAGTTAAAGAGTAAATTAAACTTTTAGATCCATCAAACGGGATGGTAATGAGGATTCATAAGGGGGAGTTATGAATGAGGATTACTATTTTTTTTTTATAATCAATATTACCACGGTAAACTCTATTACCATGTTAAAGAGTAACTAAATACTCTTATTATTATAATAATGTAATCATGATTAGGGATTGAACCATGCTCTTAATTCTTTGTCGCCATTGGGATTCTCCTAGCGCCCAAACGTCGACACTCTGTCTCTCAGGTCTTAAACATGGCGATAATCTAATCTCTGCCCCTCTCGCCTTTCATTCGTTCACTCTCCCAGCCTCTCAAGTCTCTTCTCCCCTTCGTCGCTGCTCACCGTCACCTCTTCTCCGTCTTCTTGTGCCTTATTATGCTTCTCGCCCTTTGCATTTGTTTCGTGTGCTTCTTTTTCTCCAGCAGTTGAGCTTCTCGCCCTTTGCTATCATCTCTCCAAGATTATCTTTCCGAGCTTCTTCCTTTTTGTTCCAGGTTCGTCTGTTCGACCTTCTTCATCCCCAACTCCAATTTTTGTTGATTATGCTGAATAAATAAATAATAATCGTCTGCCCATATAATTTTTTTTTTTTGCTTTCTCTTCTGATTTCTAGATTCAGCTCGGGAATTGGAATATTGATGTTAGGATGATGTTGCACTCTAGGTATTTGACTAAATGCTTAAGTGGAGGATCCTTGAATTGAGTTGTGAACTGATGTTCTGCTTTTAATGCTAAAAAAAGTCATTATTACATGCATGGATTCTTAGGGGCAATACTAGCTTGCCTTATATGGGGACAGCTTATTTAGCGAGACAGATGGGCACGGCAATAAAGGATCTAAGTTGGAACAAAAAAGTACAAGGACTATGGTATACTCCTCATATGGCTGCTGCTTCTCGTGCTATCTCAGAGAGGATTCCAATGGTTGATCTTATCATGGAAGTGAGAGATGCAAGGGTAGTCTATTGTTTTATAATCTCTGCCTACTGAAAATTATATTACCTTAATTGCTTCATCAAATCTCATTTACTTTAGTTTTTGTCTGTGTTTTAATTTTCAGTCAGAATTTCCCCCATGCAATCTGTAGTTTTCAACTTTGTTGTAAATTTTAACATTTATTTAGTTGATTACAATAATGCTTCACTGGAATGACTAGCACATCGTGTGCGCGTAGAGATAGAATTTTTAAAATTGTTTCTTGGTATTTTTTTATAGTATACCAAATGACCACAAAAATCTTGCTTTGATGACAATTTTTTTCCTGGGGAAAATTGTGTTGAGGTCCCGAGCAAAGAAATTTACGTTAAAGAAGTTCATAAAATCGCGTAATTGCAGTAAAATCCCAATTAACAACCCCATAGGCTATCATGGGGTTGTCATTAACAATTCCATAAGTGTCATTAACAACTTTATGAGACTATACTATAAATAGACATTTTTTATGTAAATTCCCTTACTAGGGACCTCAACACAATTTTCCCTTTTTTCTACTTAGTTTTTTGTTTTTTTAGCCCTCCAAACGTCTTTTCCCCGGTTTCCTAGATTGCTCTACGAGAGGCATGAAGTAGACGATAGTTTTTAAATTATAGTTTTCATTTTTTTAACCTTATTATTTGTATCTCTTATTTTAGATCCCATTGTCTTCAGAATGTGAGATATTGAGCAAGTACCCAACTTCCTCTAGACACATTATAGTTCTGAACAAAATGGATCTTGCTGATCGATCGAAATTACAGGTGATTGAAGCCTCTTCTTGCTTCATTGACTTCAGTATTTGGATTTCATGGGGTGATTTTCTGTACTGAAATTTATTCTTTGTATCCACATTCAACTCTGAAAATTCTTGTCAAATTACTCTTCCATGTTTGTTTATTCAGTGCTGATCTTTTATCATTAAAAAACTAAAGGTGGGGGATTTTTCCCTATACTTAAAATACCTTGTAGTGAAGATGTATTCATTTTGGCTTCCTCTCTCTGTTCCCTTTAAAACTAATTTCACGATTCATTTTGTGAATAGGAATGGGTGCAATATTTTAGGGAAAGGAGCTTCATCTCTTATGGAGTCAATTGTCATAACAAAGACAATATCAAAATGGTAAGCAGTTAGATTTCTGTTCTGTAAATCAATCAGTTGATGCTCAAGAATTCTGTTATTGCACTTATCTAGGGACTGTAATGCAATGAACGTTCAGGGTGACAGACTGGCATCAGTCTGATAAAACTTTAATGTACATCCCTAATAATAATCAGTTAGAGGTTTATGTTCCTCTTAATCAACCAACATAACACTCGAACATTAACCAAAACCCATCATGCTAAAATATATAATAAACAAGATGACTGATTAATCATCATAAAATGGGGACAAGGGTAAGGAAGGAAAAAAACTTGAGCAACTGAAATTAATTTTAAGTCCCTATTTTAAGTTCTTAGAAATGTTGTGGTAATCAGGTTTACAAATAAATTTGGTAATCAGGTTTCCGGTGGTGAGCATAATAACTGTCTTGTGTGCTTAGACGTGTTAGAAATGTGCTAATGGAAATGGGCTCAAAGGGAAGAGTGACACTGAAAACCTTGAAGCAGACCTTTCATTTCATATATCTGGACAGTTGTAATTCTCTAAATCAATGCATATTTATCATGGACTTGAAGTAATCTAAGGACTCTTGGTTTCAGACAGTTCTTGAGCCTTATTCAAAGCCAAGTAAGACAATTAAAGAAGACCGATCATACTGCTACGGCAATGCTTGTTGGTATTCCTAATGTTGGCAAGTCGGCACTTGCTAACTCCTTGCATCAAATTGGCAGAATTAGTGCTGCAGGTAACTGAAGTTTCCTTATGGTGCTTACAAGTGGCAGATGACGTGCTAAGCTTTTGTGTAACCCGATGGATGCACACATTTCAGATATTTGTGTTTTATCTAACTAGTTTCCTTTGTATTCTATTTGCATTTTTTTCAGAGAAGGGAAAATTGAAACATGCAACTGTGAGTCCAGAACCAGGGGAGACCAGAGATATACGAAGCTTTAAGGTGGGTCCTCTATTTCCATGGCTAAATCAAATTTTATGTTTTACATCTGTTGTGTTTTTAAAAGAATCTTAGAGTTGTTTATTACTACCTTAAAAGTTTGATGAAAATCATGGGTCTTTGACACCCTTTCTTATATCCGCATGATCCCACTTAACCTATTATATTTTTGAACTTGTTCATATTTGTTGATGGGTTATTTTCTAGTATTTGTATTAGTAAAATCTCTCATAGTACATGGTATTGAAATGGGGCATATTGCGAGCCATTTATAGATGCAAGGGAGGCTATTATAGGAATTAAAATCACAAATAAGGATATACTTGGGCTATTCTAGGGAGTAAAAAGACTAATGAAATGACTGTCATACAAATTTGCCTGAATAAAATTGCATATTTACCCAATGTCTAGCACTTATCTCATGCGCATGCACAATGTCTTCTGCGATTTCATTTTCATTTGTGAAAAAAATTCCTTGCAAATTGCTAGCCATCTCAATATTTTAAATGTATTGGGCACTCCAGGTGTTTTGCCCCCTGAAATTCCTGATGTTGATGCTTGCAGGTTGCTAGCCATCCCAATATTTATGTATTGGACACTCCAGGTGTTTTGCCCCCTGAAATGCCTGATGTTGATGCTTGCTCTAAATTAATTTTAACAGGTACATTTCATTAACTTTCCTTCTACCGAGTTTGCTTTGGTTCTATTGCCATCACTATGATTTTCTTACAGAAGTGACTTTTTGGTCCTCAAAAAGAAAACATATTGTCAATATGGTTTCCTAAACATAGATATCTTATTAAACTTCTCCAAAGATTGTTAGTAGTCTTTGCTTTAAACTCATTGACAGCAGTAATGGGACAGGTAATGTGGCTTAAAAAATTTGGGTTATGAGGCTGCTAATTGTGCGTAGGACCAGTACTGCATCATTCCGTGTTGGTGAATCTTTCATTTCCCCATGCTATTAATTACTAGCTTTATGAAGACCCTAGTAGGCATAGGTAACTCACATTGGCTTTACAATGGATGATTTATGCCATGCCATGTGTTAGCAGTGCCATATCATGTGTTAGCGGTGCCATACCCAGGTAGAGGCCACACCACATCAACCCATGATGTGCCTTTGTAAAATTTTTCTTTCCATCTCAGCCCTTAGAACCAAGAGACTCAATACCTTTATTGTCATATAAAGAGTAGGAGGGCCAAATTTGCTTTAATGAGTACTACTGCTTTTTCTTAATGCACTCTTCTATGTGCAAGTCTGCGGCTCTGATTTTCCTTAGTTTTGTGGTTGTGATGTCAAATATGAAAGCTCCGAAACTCTCCTCTGTCATATTAAAACGCAAGCTAGAAAACACTGAGTATTTAATGGTCACATGCTTAGTTTTGGAAAGTAGAAATATAAATAGGAGAAAAGGGAAGAAAGACGAAAATGAGTAGAATAGAAGAGTAACTCTAGAACCAAAATCTGCAATCCTTAGAGATTCTATAAATAGGGATTTAGATGGATAACGAGGAGAGGAGTGAAGAGAAAAGAAGAGAAGGAAGAGTGGAGGGATAGGAGAAGAAGGAAGAGACTAGAACCAAAATCTGAGTTCCAGGGAAAGCGATGAGAGAATTTTGTCAATAATAACTTTGTCCATTCATATTTGGCATAGTGCATATATGATATTTATAGTGTGGCACATAAACTAAAAATAACTACCTTATCCTTTCCATATAAAACTTCCAACAATGTAACCAATGCTGGACACTTAACAATTAACTCAAGACACATAATAAAACATAAAATACAAGCAATGGCTGGTTACTATCAGCACATCCATGTCACTTAATTTGGGCCTAATGGAGGACCATTTAGGTAAGTCATGAACTAAACAAAAATGAGAAGTCAAGTGATGGTACGTAGCAGAAAATGATTGTTGCTAAGGGCAATGCATTAAAATATTGCAAACACTTTAGTCAAGGTTTTGGCCAGCTTATTTCATAGCAACTCCCTTCTTCCTTTTTAATCCTTAAGCAGGAGCAATCAAGGATAGTTCAATAGGGACAAAAGAACTTGCTCAATGCTTTCTAGCTATACACAACAGGAGTGGGCAACATAACAATTGGGCAAACTTATCCATCAAGGATAATGATAGGACAGCTCTTGACTGTACCATGGAGTTTTTGAATAGCTCTGAATTGTGCATGAAGCAGAGAAGGCAAAGCTCTACAGATCACACACAGGTAAAAGTTATTTAATGCAAATTTCTATTTTTCATTTCTTTTCAAGAGAGAGCATGAGCTAGTGGCCTTGTAGCTTAGTAGCATGAAAGCTCCCTATAAATAGGAGGTTGCAAGTTTAACATTCCCTTCCACTTTAAATCTTTAAATAAGAGTAGTGGTAGTAGTAGTAATTAAAATAAATAGAGCGCATGAGGGCTGAAATAAGATTATCCCTTTGTTCTCTAGTTTTTCTTCACTTGAATATTTTATGATATCCTCCAAAGGCTTTCATGGTTTTGGGAAGGCTGATTGTCCGTCATTATTATGTTGTTTTTTTCCCCTTCTCATCAATAAATACTATCTCTTCTAAAAATATTACAAATCAACCTAAAGATTAAAAAAAACTATTCTTAAAATAAAAGCCACTTTGACAAATTCTGTTTAAACACCCAGGCCACCAAAAAGGGGGGATAAACTGCCCCATGAAACTCATGCCTTTCAATTTAGATTAGTAATTAATTATATGATAATATGCAAGATGTCTGAGAATGGTCTAATGTGGGAAGATGCATAGGTAATAAATATAGTTGCAACTTGCAAAGAAAGCCATTCCAGGAGACAATTACAACTATAGAGATATTAGGGACTAATAAGTAATGCCTACCGGCAGCAAGGCAATGATGAGCTTATTCTATTGGGTCTCCATTGAAAAGCCAGCCATAGGATTTACCTCCTGATAATGAAAATTTGATTCAGATAAAAATTGTAATAATACACGCCCTTCTTGGATAACACTACTAAATGACGATTTGCATAATTATTTAACTTGTTACAGAGCCTTAATCCTTATCATGTTAGAATTGTCAAGGAAGCTAATTTATTATATCACGGTTGTCAGTGTAATAGAAGATAATATACTATGCGTGTTTATATGGAAGACTTGTTGAGCTAATCAATAACACATTACCTTTCATTATCTTCATCAGTAATAAACCATAAACTCTCAGTTTGCATTTTCTAGGACTTTATAGTTCGTGATGTTCGACGAACCCTGTTCGAAACAAACTCAGCCTATGAAGGGAATACAAACAATGAAGAGGGAATGGAAACCCTTATTTCTCTACAGTTTAGAGCACTGCAGAAAGCATTTCAGGTTTCTGCTGAATGTCCAGAAGAAGCTGATGTCAAGGTTGGGAAGAAGCTGCTTGATCTTTTCCATACTGGGCGTCTCGGACATTATACATTAGATTTTCTTCCTGGAAATCTTCATTGTACCTTGTAAGTGAAAGAAAGTATCTGTGCTGCTTATGGTTATTGACCCTGCAATTTGCAGCAAATTTGATTTTATTGAAGATTTGTTAATAGTCTAAGATTTGAATGGGATAGATAGAGTAGAAGAACTATAGCCCATATTGATAGGTTATTGGATTCAGAATCAATCCAATTGAACAACCAAAACTGGTCAATGGTTTCAATAGTTTATTAACATATTTGTATTACAGATCATTATTAACTTTTTGTTCGTAAAAAGAGATTTATATTATACTTGTAAACATTTATTTTACGATGTCGAAAATATTTTAATTATAATTCACTTAATAGTATTGCAATTGAATCCATCCCTAAACAGCAATTACAAGCAGAACAAACCCATCACGCGCCAGTATCATACAAAATGCTTAGTAATACATTCCAATATTATTGTCATTGGCCACTAACGTGGAGGAAGAACGTCATGCCCTTAACTCTTTGCTAGGGAAGGGGGGAAATTAAATGAAATTGTTTACTATTTATCATTTGAACTATGTTAAAGAAAAAAGAGAGAGGAGGAGAAAATGAATACTGGATTTAAAAATTTTATAAGTAATAATTTTTTTTAATTATTTTTAGGGGTTTTCTCCCATATTTTTCTTTCTCTTATAATCTTTTCTCTATCTAAACATAGGGTGGTGGAG
>JBAGKO010000003.1:20638432-20654161 GCA_037177275.1 Acacia concinna | reverse complement strand
CCTTATTGGGTGAAACCTTGTTGTCTTAAAGAAATGATGCAAACCTCGAGGTTGGTTCATAACCTTGAGGTTTGACCAAACCTTAGCAACCCATAAAGGTTTCTCTGAAACCTTCCCTTGCATTTTGAAAGATTTTCGTTGGGTCAATATCAAACAACCCTCGAGGTTGGTAAGCACTTCTAACCTAGTCCCTACATTCTTTGTCTGACTCACTTATTAGTGAAAACCCGATACCTGAAGCTTCGGCTACAAACCTCAAGGTTCAAGCATACATTTGAACACAATTTTCTTATACAAACCTTGAATTAAAGTTTAAACCTTAGGGTATGAACTAATATGCTTAAACCTCAAGGTAATTTCAGTTTGTGAAATCCTCGAGGACAAATTCCTTTCAAACATTCTATGTTGATTATTGAATCAAAATCCTTGAGTATGATTATCTCTTATGATTTATGAAGGTTAACTTAATGGTACCATGAAACTTTAGTTATTTTGAAAATCTAGTTTTCTAGAAAATAGAGCATCGTAGCATAAATTCTTTGAATCTCTCTAACAAATGTTATATTGATACCCACTTGTTTCTAATATTTACAAATGACTTCTATTATGTATTAGAACATGTTGCAATAGTCTCAAATGCCACACGAGCTCAAACATCAAAGAAGAACCATTGCGTTAGAAGCATTTAATGTTGAACCAAAATTGGCAAAGTTTCAACCTACTAACCTTCTTTGGCTTCAACAGTTATATTTATTACTCAGAGAAGAAAAACCATTATCTCTCAATGGAAACAATGTCACACCTTCCTTTTATACCTTTTATCTTACCATATTATGGCCATTGGAATCACTAGTTATAACTTTAAGTTGGGAAAATAATGGGAAAAATTTTTCTTTTTTCTAGTTACTATTCATTTAACCCTTAATTTCGACTAACTTTAGAAAATCATAACTAATTCTAGAAAAATCTGAATGAGGTGATTTCAATCTCATTAGAAAGCTCTTTCATTCCTCTTTAAGGGAAAAAATAATCTTATACATTGATTGCATGGAATTACATGTGCACAAGCCCTCAAAGAAGAACTATTCATATGGTCAAAATGGCACTATTCATTTGGTTATTTTTCAATTTTTCCATGATTTTTGGCTCAACTTTGGAAGGCATAACTTTCTCTACAAAACTCCAAATGATACGTTCTACTACCCTATTTGTAACTAAAAAAATTCTCTATTAACGTGCAAAGGCCCGTGGTCAGACTCAGTCATTTGCTGAAAATATAGCTAACCCAAGTTTTAACCCAGAAATTGTCAAAAACTAAGTGTCAATTGAACCATAATCACAATGCCATGCTATTTCCCTTTTTCTCACAATTCTCATGTCATTCAGATAGCATAACAGCTAGGTAAAAGTGTATCCTCATCATTACAACATGTCCAGTCCAAAATATCCAATATCACAGTCTATGTAACATATATACAATAATCCATCCAGAAGCATTATAAGGAGCAATTTAAACATTCTCAATCCTTTTCTTTTCCATGCTTCCCAATGTACCTTCACCTGCATTGTGGAGAGGGTAAGGTTTCTGGGGAAACCTCAGTAGCAGAATAGTAACAAGTAATATTATAATGCAATGCAAATCATGCAATATGCAATGGTCGTAACTACTCATCTAGTACTCTCTCTCTCTCTTGGCACTCACCTTGTATAGGGAGCATGCGTATGACACTACCTCTATCACATAGATAAGGCATATAAATAGAGAGTCATACATCTCATACATGCTTGCTCAACCACAAACACAGTAAAACAAGTCAAAGCACATAGTAGACAAGCAAAGTAATTATAAGTTAAAGTTAGAAGTTCTAGCTACAAGTCACTTATGGACAATGTAGTTGCTTCCTTTCGCTTCTGGGGATACTGAAGGACTCCTCTGATGTGCCTAAACATAACACAATGTCAAGGTATCAATGTATGCTACTACAACTAGACCAGAGACCCTTTTCCCTTTACATAAGAGTCCGGACTATACTTGTCCTTTAACCAATTTCAGAGGCTAATCTTACACAATTTCTTCATTTGAATCCATTTATGCCATTCAATTTATCGAAAATCACACTCCTCCCCATTAATTCCCTCTTGGCCGAACACTCCTTCTATTATGGGGTCTTTAGTGATTTCACCGATTCAGTGTTCCACACATGTTCTTTTAAACTTTTCTCAAATAAAACACTGTCCTAAACACATTGGAACCATCAAACCAATGAAAATCAAACCACACAATACCCTAGGAGACTTGGTCGAACCACATGCATATTAGGAACTTTAAGAACTCAACCTAAATCAAGCTTATACACCAATTTCTAGCATTTTTCCTATCTTTTTAAACATCAAACATTAAATCATCCCTCTCCCTACTTGGTTGAATCCATGGACACCATTTCCCCCCTTGAAATACTTCTAAAACCATGGAGAAGAGGAGGAAATAGGAAGGAGATATATGCTAGAACATATCTTAATATAAGGATTAATTAGTTAGGCTAATTCACCTCTAAATTCTGTGAGGGAGGGTCGAGTTTCCAAACGGCCAGAGCTTCCCTAATGGTCTCAAATTTTTGTGCAAAATGAGAGGGAGAAGCCTCTTATTTATAGATAATTGTAATGTCACTCTTGTAATTACGTGGAACTTAAAAAATAATATTTTAATGCCAATTTCCTCTCTTTACGCCATGTATCCCTTTTCTTGAATATTCTTGGTTTTTCTTGCTTAATTCTTAAGGGGAAATAGGCGCAGGGTGCTTCTGGTCCTGTGGGTCTCACCCAATCTAGTATTGACAGTTTTTCATGTACTGCCTTAATTAATCCGAACATTTCAGAAAATTCAATTCTCATTGAAAAATTCCTAAATTTTACTCCAAAATCTCTAAATATCCAAGAAGGCTACCATAAAAATTTAAAAAATTTTCAACATCTAGAACTCCTGAAATTAATTTTTATTTGAAGAAGTCCCTTATACCGGCGATAAACCGATTTCAACAATTTTTAATCATTCATCTGGACTTCTTCTCAACCTCCAAATAACTTTATAATTCCTTTAAAATATTATACTAATTTTTTCCAATCCCAGTCCAGAACAACGAGGCCTCTAAATATATTATATAATTAATTTTTAGCAAAAAACCCAGTCTAACCAAAAATTAATAAAATAATAAAAAAATTCACTAAAAATTCATATGGCCTCTAAAAATTATTCTGACTATTCCATGATGTTTTGGATGCTCTAAAATATTTTTTAGGATTTTATGGGAACTTTCGGACCTGCCCAAAATTCAGCCTCTAACTTTACCAAATTTTTACTTTTTACACATAGGTGCTTCCCCAGATTTTACTTCAAAAAGTTGTAACATATTTTAGTCCTCTACAGAGTAAAGCCCTCTATCATCTCAATTACCTCATTTAGGCCACAAAAAATATTAGGGTACGACCCTCGATCTACCCAAAACTCTCTATCTATGCCTAAAACTTTTGGGATGTTATAAACAACCTAGAGGAATAATGAGAATCTGACGGCAATAAACTAAACCTCAACAGTCATCACATCCTCGGACAATATAAATGCTCAATCATTTATGATGGCAACAACTAACGATAAAAGTGAAAATTTATTAAGAGTGTTGCATTCATTATAGTCATTAATTCATTATTATTCTTCTTCAATGTTTATTATTCAAAACTCTTTTGAGAGAGTATTTATTGTGTTCTAAAATTCATTGTGAGACACTCAAAGTAGAGGGATTTTGAGTGGAGACTTGGATTGCACATTGTAAGGGGGAGTAATCTCAAGGGTCAATTGATTCTGTACTATGGTGCCAATAGCTTGTTGAAATCTTGGCAAATAGTGGAATTCAGTGGATATTGAGAACTGGATGTAGGTTGTGAGTTTTTGTCCAAACCAGCATACGTACTGTCTTTAAGGCTTTGGGAAAATTTTTATAACACACAATTCACCCTCTCTTGAGTGTAAAGCTTGCTTCAACATTTTGGACGAAAAAAATGTTTATGGTGCTAGATGCTCTTTTGCAACATTATCATAAGCATTTTTGCTCCTTCGCCTTTTTTTGTATCTTAGAAGTATATATAATTTAAAAAGGTGATTTCTTATGTATTACAATGTTTCGTAATTATTTTTATATGAGATTTCTCCTTTTTGTAAAATAATAATCATGGATTATAGTCAGGATATATACAATATACTGGATTCATAATTTAAACTGGAACCTTAAAATATCAAATAAAAATATTAATACGGAAATATGATAATAATTTTTTTTTGTAAAACTAAATATTGCATATAAAAAGATTATTACCTATGATTAATGTTTAGAAAAGATTATAAGAATAAGAACAAATGAGTCCTAAGCATTTCTTAAGGAATTAATTGATAGAACAAATAACAAAATGATATTTTTAAGTTTTTTATTTTTATAAGTAAGGAATATGAATGTAATTTGACTGAAATTTTAAATTCCTAATTATGACGTATAATCTGATATACAATTTATTAAGTTTAGTGATTAAAATTAGAATTTGGGCAATTCATATATCTTTATATGAGATTTTCTCAAGCATATTTATATCTACAATTTTTTTTAAACGAATTAATCTAACTTATAACTTATAAACTGATATATAATATTGATGAACCGGTATATATAATATTTATATCTACAATTTTTTAAACTAATTAATATAACTTATAACTTATGAACTGATATATAATATATTGATAAACTGGTATATTATTTTTTTCAATATCATCATTTCATATCCATTTACTTTTTTCTCCTACTAACTTAGATATTTTAGTAGTTAATTTTGATAAATTATATATATAATTTGTTTCTAGTATAACTTGAAATATAATTTATTAAGTTTAGTGACTCAAATTAGAATTAGGTAATTCACCTGTCTTTATATAGGATTTTCTCAAGTATATTTATATCTACAATTTTTTAAAACTAATTAATCTAATTTATAACTTATCAAATACTATATAATATATTGATAAATTGCTACTTCTCTAATCCTATGTATAGAGTAGATATAGAAGAATATTTTTTGTTTTATTTAGTTTTGATATGAATATACAATTTTACCCTTCATTTATTATTGTATTGACTTTATTTTTATTTAATATTATATATATTAAATAAAAGTAGAGTGAAAAAATTATTAAATTCTATGACAGAATTAATGAGATTTAATATATATATATATATATATATATATATATATTATGTGTTATAAAATTAAAAGAGTATATTATCGTTAGATGGTCTAACCTCTATACAGGCGGAACGACGTAATCACGCGGTTAGCGACGTAATTCCAGACGGCTACACACACAAGAGACGATATCACGCTTCCCAAAATAAAAACACGTGGCACCCAACTATTGGCCTGTAGGTTCTAGAAGGTCGTAGATGATCTCGGAGGGAAAAATTGGTTGTCTTGACAACCTGGATCTCCAAAATTGACCCTCTTGCTTTAAAGAGGAGAGGTTTTTTCTGCCGTGTTCCCGTCGCAATTAGTGGGCGTCCTGGGAGAGAAGAACACAGAAACCGTCCGTCACGTTACCCTACTCTGCTTCTTCTTCCTTCCTGAACATAAGTATCTAATTCTCTCCCTCGCATTTGTTTATTTTAGAAAGTATATATATTTCTGTCGAGATTTTTTGAATTTGGCCTTTTCTATTTATCTTTAGATATTTAATATTAGGCAGTTCAAATCTGTTTGTTTGTCGTTTAGTTTCAATATAATTTCGTAAAATGTGAGGATTGACTATTGAGCTTTCAGCAGACGAGGTAGACAATGTCCTTCTGTGGTATTGATATTATTCTTTGTCTTCGCTTCACCTTGGTCTCAGTTTTGTATTGGTGGCAATGGAGTTTTCTAATGATACAATGTTTGTACTTCCTATAAGCCCGGCAGAAATTCCTTATTATAGAGTAAACTCTGATTATTTGTAGGGGTAGAAGCAGTTGGCTTGCTTTGACATATACATTTCTCATGTTTTTTCAAATGTGAAATTTGATGGAGTTTTCAAACAATTGTCATTCATCTGTTAGGTCCTTCTGATAAGTTTCACCTAAAGGTTTACGACTTTTGAGTGTTACCAAGCAGCTGAGTATTTCTCTATTGAACTGCAACTGATGGCTGAGGTAGGTCAAACTAAATGTTTTCAATTATTCTTTTGTCATTTCGCTTTCTAAAAAGCGATTAGCTATTGATGGTGTACTTTTCACAATAGTGTGTATTAATTGTATTGATTTTAGGAGGGTCACAGGGTTACTCTTAATGTTTATGATCTAAGTCAGGGACTTGCCCGACAGCTTTCATCAACCTTTTTGGGGAAATCTATTGAGGCTATTTGGTGAGTTCTTTGCTATTTTGGTCCTTAATTGATTGCCATATCTAACTTAGATGGTTTTGTAGTTTGCTAGCATGAAAAATGAATTTCATATGTGGCAGTTATATTCTGTTGTGATGATAAGATCTCTTGATGACTATGCCTGTGTGGTTGGTAGTCTAGTGCTGTGGATGTGTGATAGCACTTGGTCTTGACAATCTACTTCCTTTGGTCCTTAATATAAGATCCACTTTTATTAGAGTGGATTTTATGATATTAGGACCGGAGGGAGTACTTTTTTTAATCAATTTACACACACACACAAACATGTCCACCTGGGACCTCATCCAATCATGGCAGGAAGTGCTGCCGCTGAAGCGTCTTGCCTTTGACAATTTGACAATCTATCAAATAATAGAATGCATATCATTCTTGGGCAGTATGCTACTTTTTTTCTCCTTTTTTGGCTTCTGTCCTGTTATTTGTCTTTTTCTTTGTAAAGAAATGTGGCTGGCCTTGTTGTTGATGAGCATCTGAATTCTTTTAGTGTGCAATCATTGTTGCCAGATTGAAATTCATTTGACTTGCACATTGTATTGTACCTCAGGCACACAGGAATAGTGGTTTATGGTAATGAGTATTACTTTGGCGGGGGTATACAATATTCTCCAGCTGGATCAACCCCCTATGGAATGCCCCTTAGAGTCGTAGAATTGGGTGTAACACACGTGCCTAAGGATGTCTTTGAAACTTATTTAGATGAAATCAGTCCAAGGTACACAGCAGAGACCTATAATTTACTTACACACAATTGTAACAACTTCAGCAATGAAATTGCCCAGTTTTTGGTGGGCATAAGCATTCCTGACTATATTCTACAGCTTCCTAATGAAGTTTTGAGCAGCCCAATGGGACACCTTATATGTAAGTCTTTGCTTCAAATTTATGCTTTTCTTTGCTTCTCACGTAATTCATTTTATGCACCTCTTTCAGTGCGGTTCAATATGTTCTTTGAAAAGGAAAAAAAAGAATAATCTAAGGCATTCATGGGTTTCTTAGTTTTCCATGGGGGATGCTTTTGATAAATCCTTATATGGCATTTTTATCTTCGTGGAACTTCTTGGGTTCTAGATCTTTATTCTGAATATTTAAAACATTTTTGCATTGATGTAGTTTCCTTGATTGATCATCTTACAAAGCGTGATCTTTATTTTCCTAGGTCCATTTAGTGGTGTTTTGAACAAGTTTCCCCTTTCATAAGTTGAACTGGCTTTTGAATTTGTCTTCTAAGAGTTTATGGGAATTTTAAATAATGATGCTGATTAAGCAACTGTTCTATTCTTAAATGCCAATGAGTGCTTGTGGAGGATAATATCTGACGCTATAAACTTTCATCTTGCAGTGCCTATGATCCAGAATTTAGAGAAGACAATGAGATCTGGCGCAGTTCCCCAAGTTCCCCAATTTAAACCTTCAACGGTGTCGCCTCAAAATCCTGCCTCAGCCAATACTGCAAGAACGTCAGGTAGTCCTAAGTTTTCTGCTGGGAAAAGTTCTGCCGGTGTGGTGGATGTTGAAACAAAAGACAAGGCGGAGGGCTCAAAGGCAACGAGAAATGTGGTGCCACCTGCAGTAAAACCTGCTGTGGAGAAAGAGAATTCAGTCCCTAACCGAGTTGTTGGGGATCCTCTTGGTGAAGCTCGCAGCAAGGTGCAAGAAGAGATTGGCCGAGAGTTTGCAGCAATAATGGCAACTGGTTCAATGCGAGCTAGTGAGGCTGCAGCTCTTGCAACCAAGAGGGTAATGCAGAGATATGGGCAGACGGCTGTGTCCCAGGGCTAGCATCATGCAATTCATACGGTGGATGGATTGATTCCCCAAAAATGTCTACTCGGTGATATCATTATTTTTCCTTGATTGATGTTACTTCCAGATGAATTAGCCCCAAAAATTAAAATTTTAACTTCCTAATATAATTCGGATAATTTGTTATATAACAGTTATCGACTTTAATCTTCTGATTTGCCAGTTCCGCTGATCTGTCTGATGCGATTCCGTGAGTTAGTATTTACTCTAATGATACACAAATTTAAGTATAACCCTCGAGATAAAACATGTGACCTATTTTTAAGGGGGTGATTAAGGTCTGTTCTAACTTTCCAAGATTTTTTATTTTTTTATGAAAAACTTGTTTCCAAGCTGAAATCACTTTTGTTTTTTATACTTTTTTTAAAAAATCAGAATCTAGGAGAGAGCTTAAAAAGTTGGCTGCTGCGATGGTAACTCTCTAGGAGTACTATTGCACCGAATCCTCCAAAACTCCCATGGAAGCGCTGCAGTGACTTCTATGATTGATGAGTTTAGACATTGACGAGTATTCAACAAGTGAACCGATGAACTGAATAGAGATCATGGTTATAAAATAGGACTGAAACGGTCTATCAGACTGGAAAATCAGCCAAGTGGACCCATATTTAGTGTTTGTTTGGATTATCTTTTGAGAATAACTTTTATGGATTTTGAAGTAAATATATGAGATGAGTTATGTCTCGACTTGCGCAAATATAATCTAATTCCTTTATTTAACTGTTGGCCAAGTTGCCGTTTTGGGAGGTTTTTTCAGGAAAAAAAAAGGGTTTGGGTTTTGGCTGGTAACCCGACCCAAACCATCATCCCCCAACCCTAATCATCATCTTCGTCTCCCATTCTCCCTTGACCTCGAGACAGCAATTGTAGCTCACATTGTGACATAGTTGCAGTCACACGCACTCGCACTCGCACTCGCACTTGCACTCACACTCTCACACACATACCCACGCTCGCACTCACACACACAATCACGAAGCTCACACACACTCACACACACACTCACCAGTCAATGATGAATAGTAGTGGAAGGTCACACACTCGCACTCGCTCACTCACAGTCGTAGAAGTTCACACACACACACACTCAATCACGATAACCAGTGGGCAGTGAACGACAACTGGCAAGTTGGCAACGAGGCAAGGCAAAGTGAGAACTTAGGCAAAACGGCAAGTGGACGGTGATCTCCATAATTTCTATTTGGTTTTTTGTTTCAAGTTGTAATTTTGCCATTTTGGGTTTCATTTGTTTCGATTATGAACTTCTAAATTTGCAACATTGGATTTCCTAGGTTCATTAGGGAGCTTGGATTCTGTAATAATACTCTTCAAAAAGAATAAGTAAATAAAACATGTTGCAATCTCTATTCACTTGAGTAACTTCCTGCAATCTCTATGGATGAATGGATGATGATTAATATTGTATTTTGATTAGGGGTGCTTTGGCTACTTTAATGCTAATTATGGTTAATCTTGTTATTTTATCATTATCAATTAAATTATAATATTTTAATATAGTTGGTCTAATCTCTGGTCTAACCCAATTGAACCCTTTAAACCTTAACCTTTGCCACGACTGATTCATTAACCGGTCTTTTTTTTTTTTGTTCTCTGATAGAGATGCAGCTACAATTGCTCGCAAGTTTAGATTCAGGCATAGAGAATCTTGATGAATACTTTGGAGTTCCCCGCCTACATGGTAGAGTCTATTGCAATACCTAGGACGGAATGCTTACACCCTTTCTCTTCCGGAGGGGACTTCTCTTTGGGGAGCTCCAAAATATTTTTTTTGTGTAGTTTTTTTATGACTAGATTCTACATAAAATGAGTGACATTTTGATATATTATGGGCGAAAAACGGATCTTTTTTCAATTTTTTATGATTTTTTAAAGTTAAAACTCTAAATTAAAAAAAATAATCCTATATTTTTTTACCTGCAAAACTTTAAAAAATCATAAAAAATTGAAAACAGATCCGTTTTTTGTCCATAATATATCAAAATGTCACTCATTTTATGTAGAGTCTAGTGATAAAAGAACCACAAAAAAATATTTAGGGGCTACCCCAAATTGAGCGCTAAGGAAACGTTAAGGAGGGAAGTACCAAGGAGAGAAGGCCCTCCAATAAAATCTATCCTTGAATTTGTCCTTTCTTGTAATAGTGATAGGATTAGGAATCACCACATATGCCAACTATAAAATAAAAATCTGGTAAAAGAAACTATAAAATAATGATTATTCAATATCAGACAATATTTTATTTTATCCAAGTTTTTATATTTAATAATGGGTTAAGGAGCCAAACCAGAAAACGTTTTAAATGGGGTCATTTTGTGGTGAAAATTTTAAAAATGGGTAATTTTACTCTTGCCGTTATCTCTGTTAATTTTAATTATTAATTAATTAAATATGTCGAGCTGACAGTCACATGCCATCTACTTTATTTTTATTAAGGTGAAAATTTATCTTATAAGTCTATTTGCCATTTAATTCTTTTTTTATAAGTTATATTTAAAATTATTGAGTCAAATTTTCACTTTAACAAAAATAAAATAGATGACATGTAAACTATTGGTTCAACATATTTAGTTAACTATCAGTCAAAATTAACCGAGATAATGACAGGGACAAAATTGTCACACTTTTAAAACTTTAGAGGTAAAATTGCCCCAAAGTAAAAACTCCCAATTTCGGCTGGTTAACCCTTTAATAATAACTATACATGTATTTTGGGACCCTATCCATTGAGCCTCTATTGATCTTAAACAGTGCGTTTGGCTTTATTTAAAAGAAAAATCGCCAGCCCCTGTTTTCGTCCCTCACAACGTCATTCCCAGATTTATTTTGGCCACCATTATCTGTTCAGCCCTTCACCCATCATCTTCTTATGAGTCCTTATCGTAATCGGCCCAATGGTTCTGTTTGTCATCGGCATCGCCCAGGTCTGCACAGTTATCTGGAGGACAGGTAATAGTTGTCGCCTTCATAACTTGAGACACAGAAGCAATAAATAACTTCTGCCAGGAAACCGTATTGGCGTTGATCTCTACTACCAAAAAAATTTGTCCATATTTAAATCAAAACCAAATTTCAATAGAATAGGAGGATTTCTTCAATCACACACTTACATGTTTACAACTTCCAAAGTTTTAATTTGGAGGCAAAATAAATAATTTCCTCTATAAAGGGAAATAAATTTTCCACAAATCAGATTATTTTTTTTTTATTCCGTTGTGAGGGGAGAAAACAGGGGCTACACAATTTTTTTTTGTTTTATTAAAAAAAAGTAAAATCAAACGCGCCATTTGAGCTGAATGAAGGCTCAATCGGGAGCAAACAGCCCCACTTTTTCATGCATGTGGGGAATAATGAGCCGCACTATTAGGAACTCGTAAGTCGTAATCATGACTTGTCATGTGTTTGTATCATAACTTAGATTTGAGATATTAGCTATTAATTTTCGAACAAAAAAATATTAACTATTAATTGGCCATGATTAATATGAACTGTGTGGTTTAATATTGAATATCTTATATATAATCCGTAAATTTAATAAGACATTTTATGCATACACTTAACGATGAATTGTATATTTTAAGCAATTAAAAAATTATTGTAGAAGATTTTGTGTATTCTGTAAGAACATTAATGTGTATAATGATTAATTACATAAAACTTTATTCTTCATGTAGATGTAATGTACTAATGTGTTATATTGACCTTATAGCCATATGTTGATTATGGTTTAATTTTATGAATTTTGATTGGAAAATTCCTACTGAAATTGTTTTGGCCAGAAACACTTAAATCAAAGCATCATACTCCGAAACCAAAAACAAAACAAAAAAAGACAACAAAACAAAACAAACAAACAAAGTACCATACTCCATGTGTAAAAAAATTGTAATACATCAATATTTTTTATGGATAAATTAACATTTATAAGGTATTTATCATTAATAAAAAAGTTTATGGGATATTCTCCCAATTTTCCCACTTTGAGACGAGTTTAAAAATTAAAGTTATCATTCCCTCTCTATAATTATAAATCATGGCTTGCTTAGATGTATTTTTATATTAATTACTTCCTCTCCTTTTTATAAACAATTTTTTGTCTGATTGTGCAAAACGACCCAGTGGCCAGTTAAGACTAGTTAAGAATAATATATGTGTAACAAATATTATGTTTCTTTCAAATATGTCCGTATTAATGAAAAGAACATTGGAGAGAAACTTAGTAAAAAAATATGAAAGAGAATGGATATAAAATATAAGATAGAATGTGTAATAAATTTTAAAATGAAAGAATTAGTGTTGAGTGGGGATAGTTATAATATAAAAATAAGTATTTAATAGGGGTATACAAATATTTAAATTTGGAAAAAAAGTTATGGTACTTATAAAAAGGAAAATAAATAAATAAATAAATAAATATCCCTATAAATATTAAAAACCTTAAAAAATGACTCAAATTTAGTAAATGATAAATGAGGGACAAAAAATTGATCAGTTTTAATCATTCTCTATTGTGATTTAGTTATTATCTATTAAGTTTTAGTATTATATGCTCAGTTATAGTCATTCTTTATTGTGTTTTGATCAGAACCCCTTATTTATCATTTACTAAATTAAAATTATCTTTTAAGATTTTTAATATTTAGAAAATATTTATTTATCTTTTTTCCTTATAAAAAAGAGCTGGGAGTAACAAACAATGAATGAGTCCAAGTGTTAAAATTTATGTTGCAGCAGTGCGAGTTACCTTTGCCATAAAAAAATTACAAAAAGGAAACGAACAACAGTGTTGAGACTTGAGAGAGAAGTAGTGGTAATTATAAGATCATTGGGTTGGCAAAAAAAATATTAGATCATTGACGAAAAAATTATAAGCCATTAATTGAAAAGCAGAAGCCTTGAAGAGGTAGCTTTTATGAAAGGGGTCCCCTAAAGGCCGACTCAGGGCATCGACTTTCTCTAGCTACTCAAATTTCACACCTTAAATTTCAATAATAATAAGGGAGAATCACACATAAGTTCTTGTTAAAGAAAATAATTTCTAAAAAGTCTCATATGCCAATTTCACTTGTTAATAGTGCTATTTTCACATATTCATAATAAGTTATGAGACTTTTTATAGGGAAAAGTAGGATGACGGATCTGAAAGAAAATATGTTTATGAGGAAGGACCAAAAAAATTATAATTATTTAGAAGTATCAAATAAAAAAATATTAAAATTAAAAATACTAAAATGCCCCTAACAATTCTCTCCTTGCATTCTTATTTTAAAAATAATACAAAATTTAAGTTTCATCACTAAATAAACATTAGTTTTCTCAATTATATTTTTTTTTAAAATAAAAAATAATTAAGAATAAAATTATATAATTTCAATAAAACTCAAGGTCTTTTATAATTTCTCATATGAGTTAAGAAAGTTTGGATGATCTTTTTTGTTTTAGAAGAAATTTATGTGGGTTAAAAATCCATTTAACGTTAATATATATTTTTTAAGTAACTAAATAATCTATTATATCCTGAAAAATACAAAATAATTTCAATTTTTATTTTTATAAAAAGAGTTTAACGGATCAACATAGATAATATAAATGAGGTAACTCAATGATAGAAATTGGTGAAAAATAAAATTTAAAACTGAGTTTAATCGTTGTTAATTAAAAAATATATTGAAAATAAAAAAAAAATCATATCATGATGGGTGGCTTTAATTTTAGGAAGAATCCTATATAAATTAAGTTGAAATATCTAATTAAAAATTTATAAATGTTGTTAAATAACTACGTTATCTCCTCAAAGTCATCTCTTCTTTACCAAATCTATCACCACATGCAAAGGTTTTTTATGAAACAAAATAGTGAATTTGCCCATTATATTCTTATATTTATATAATATCTTGTTGGACAACAATATTTATTGTGATTATATAGGATATATGCAAATTTGAATAATTTTATATCAATAAATAGTACAATTTTTTTAAAAAAATATATATTGCACATATAGATATATTCTTATATTTATATAATATCTTTGCTAAAAAAAATTTTGTTACAATTATATACGATATATACTAATTTAAATAATTTTGTTTTAATAAATAGTACAGGTGTTTTAAAAAAAATACAATATTGTAGTAATTATAGATTTAATAATTATGTAATTATTGTTGTTGTTATTAGTTGAGAAATATTAGGTAGTTTGACTTTTCAAATGTACAGTAGTGTAGGCTTGTCATGCGGATCTGTTACAACAGATCACTCTCCTCTATATCTACAAATACCCACCTAGTCGATGAATCAGATTATTGGATTCAGTTGATATTAAAGCTACATGGTATCAAAGCCAGGTTTTAATATCCGATACTAAAAGAGAAATCTGATGTTTATACCATCTTTGTTGAGTTTTTACAATATGTTAAAAATCAATTTAATACAACTATTCAGGTTCTACATTCTGATAACGGTACTGAATATTTTAATCACTCTTTTAATACTTTTCTTACATCTAATGGTATCATTCATAAATGTAGCCGTCCTAATAGACATCAACAAAATGGTATAGCAGAACGAAAATATCGTTACTTACTGTAGGTTACTCGTGCACTTCTTTACACCTATCATGTTCCCAATTTTTTTTGGGGAGACGCTGTTCTTACAGCCACTCATCTCATCAACCGTATGCCTAATCGAGTTCTTTCATTTACTTCCCCACTAGCTAAACTTCGTGAATTTCATAATGTCACTTATATTGAGTATACCCTTCCCCTTCGCATTTTTGGATGTACGGTATTTGCACACAATCATCATCCTTCTTCCAAACTTGAACCTAGGGCAGTTAAATGTGCCTTCATCGGCTATTCTCACTCTCAAAAAGGTTATAAATGTTATGATCCTTCCTCTAAACGTCTCTATATTAGCCGTGATGTCACGTTTGTTGAACATGAGTCATTTTTTCCTACCTCTTCAATTCAGGGGGAGAGTTAGTGTGAATTTCAGACTTCCATTCCTCCTTCTACTTTTGTTCCTGTGTCAGGCTCTCCTATTCCTATCCCACCTTTAGAGAGTCCCTCTCCTGTGTCTGACTCATCCTTAGTGGCTCCACAAGAAAAACAAAAAGAAAAGGATTGTTGCAAAACCTACTTAAAAAGAGACAAAAGGATAGTTCATCCACACCTGAAGTTGGGCAAATCTCTAAACCGGTGGAGAATCCTAAAGAGGATCTTAATGTACCTATTGCCATAAAGAAGCAGCCACGTACATGTACCCAGCATCCCATTAAGAAGTTTGTCTCGTATGCTGGTCTTTCTCACCACTATTGTAATTTTGTTAATAATCTTGATGAGATTAGAATTCCAACAAATGTACATGAAGCTTTAGAACTCCCTGGGTGGCGCAATGCTGTTCTTGATGAAATGAGAGCTCTAGAAAGCAACAAC
>JBAGKO010000003.1:20587938-20621198 GCA_037177275.1 Acacia concinna | reverse complement strand
GTTACAATCATAAACAAATTCTCAAAACTAAATAAAACTTCCTAGATCTAGGGAATTTCATAAAGAAGAAGAGAATTCAAAAATCTAAATTGGATCTACTCCCCTGGTTATTACGTAAGCTCCAACCTTACTTCCCATCACCGAGAGGCTAAAGGGTTTAGCCTCTTATGGCTTCAAATCTCTTACAATCGCGCTTGATCTTCAACTCCATGAGAGATGGTTGAGGTTTATGGTGAATTGATGGGTAGAATTTGGTGGATGGATGATTATGGTTTGGATTAGGGCTAAGGATTGGGGAAAATTAGGGAACTAGGGTTTCAAGGTACTGTACCATGAAATCTCATGGATCCGGACCATAGTTAATCACAGGTTAATCCCCCTATTTATAGATGCAAATCAAGATCCCTAATCAAAAACATAACTTCAGATTACGAACTCAGATTACGCACTCAGGTCACGACCTCAGGGTCACCAGTCGCGACCTGGACTCATGAAAATTACTTCCAAGCTTGACTTTGCTCTAAAACGCACAACTTCATTAAACTCTCCCAAGTCGTGACCTAACAAGTCCAAGTCGCGACCTCAGTGGGCAGAACAACACTCTCCATGTGTTTGGGCCTTCAAGCTCCGGTGTCTCCATCCTTGATCCATCTTGGGCTTCAATTTCTCCTTTGCTTGCCTGAAAATATCATCACAAAGAAACTTTTGCCAAGGCAAGTGAAGAATTACATGAAGGATATAAAATAACTCTATTTTCAACCATAATTTCAGCAAAATGCAAAGTCTGAACATTTAATCCATAAAGTATAAATACCATGTAGATTGAGGGTAAATGTGTGCAATTTAGATATAAAATACCCCAAAAAACTATATAAATATCATGTTATATCAGCAGCCACAAACCCTATTCTCTCAATTCCTCTCAATTCCAAAAACCTACCTACAACCCTAAGCCTCCATCCATCAATTCCTACCCTCCAACCACCATCTTCCTCACCCAACCTCAGTATCTCTCATGGATTCTACCATCAAACACAATTGCACGAGACTTGAAGACAAGAGAGGCTAAATCCCTTAGCGTCTTGGTGTTGGAAGACAAAGCTTGAACTCTAAGAAACAAATAGGGGAATAGTTTTCAATCTGGATCTTTGTTTCTTCATCTCTTTGTAGAGTTTCCTAGATCTAGGAGGTTTTACATGGATTTGAGAATTTGGATTATGATTGTAATTCATGATTTAGATTGATTCATGCATGAGAATTGGTGATTGAATTATTGGTTTAATTTTATATATAATGTTTCAGACTTTGTGTCCAGTTTTAATTATAATGATTGTGATGAGTTTTATGTACACACATCATCCTCGGATTGTTGATTGACAATTCGAGGATCCTTCATCATTTATTCATATGCACTCTAAGGGGACTTAAACAATGATTTAATTGACGCTAAATTAACCTTTGATTAAAGGAAGTTTTTCATTAATTAAAGCATTGGACCCAAGTGATTGCTTAGGGGTTTTTCTTCAAAACTTAGAAATTTCAAAACTCCCATTTATTTTTTGAGAGCAAGGATAGCCGAGTATCCGTTATTGAGAGACTGTTTTATCATAAACCCTACTTACCAAAAATCAACCTTTCCTAATTTAAAAATACCAAAAAGATTTCCTTTTTACTTGCCTAATTTATTTGCACCATGAAAAATTTTAAAACCCCCATCTTTTTACCAATTCACTTTGTTTCTTTTGAAAGCTAGTTTCTTAGAATTTTCTAATTAGTGCTCGTCGAGAAGAAGGATTGGTTGTGCCTAATACTACATTATTTAGTGCAATCATTCTGACAGACCGGATAGGCGACAGTTTCGATATGATAACATATGTTCAAAATTCTTCTATGGTCAATGTGTTCAACACGGCGGAGAAGTTTATGCTTTCTCTTTGAAAAACTCCCCACGTGTTTAATTCCATTCTACAGCTACTTGTTGAAATTCTTGGAGACCATCGAACTAGTTTTTCTCTTGCCAATTATCTTTAATAACATTTGCAAAGCTTCCTTTAGGTGCCAAGTAGCTTGATAGGAAAATCTCTTTCTAGATGTTGGTTTTTCCCAAATTTGGGTTTGAGTTTGCCTCTATGACTCTATGGTCCGATTTAAACCTCGTATCATGTTGAATTATAGTGTTAGGGAACTTTGCTATCCAACTGAATTTGTGGAAAATCCAATCTAGCCTTTCCTTCTAACCACCCCTTTCCCATGTAAACTTGTCGCCTTGGATTTTTTATTCTGACAATCTTACATCTTCAATACAATCTTTGAATTGTTGGATTGAGGTCCGCTTAAGTTTTGATCTCTAATTTTATCATTAGGGGACAAGTAAGCATTGAAATCACCCAATTGCTCTATGGTTAGGGTATATTAAGTGCTAAGGTCTTTATTGATACCCATAAAGTAGATCGTATAGCCATGTTGGGTTCTCCATAGATTATTGAAATAGGAAAATCATCAATTTTCCTTTGGTCTTTAATTTGGCAATAGAGAAGTTGGGGGTTGGAATACAAATATATCACTTCAAAATTATTATTATTCCACATTAGTTGTACACCACCTCCATAGCCATTAGCTTTCACCCTAATCCAATAACTAAACCCTAATTCCTGCTCATTTTGCTAGCTCAAACACCATTGATTCTTGGTTCAACAAGGCATATAACATCTAGTTGAAACTTTCAGACAATATCTTTAACAACAATTGGGAAGACATTTATAGTTCCATGATGCAATAATCATTAAAGATAAATACATGAATAAGAAGGTGAGATTTACCTGTCATGTTCAGCAAGCCAATTATCATTTCTAGGTTTGCATTGGTTCTCACTTATAATGGAGTTCCTTATCACTGTTGACTCTAAGGATGTCTCCAGCATCTGAGTCCATAGGATTTAAGGCCTTCGGTGTGAGGCTTTGAGGTGCTGAATGGATGGCATCCCGAGAT
This sequence comes from Acacia concinna, assembly GCA_037177275.1. NCBI lineage: Eukaryota > Viridiplantae > Streptophyta > Magnoliopsida > Fabales > Fabaceae > Acacia > Acacia concinna. Next base: position 20,618,210 of record JBAGKO010000003.1, on the reverse strand, counting down.
AGAGGATTGTTTGAGTGTTTTTGTGATTGGCCTTTTTCTGGTCTTAGGTTACTCGATTGCCATGTTGAGTATTTTTGCTTAATTCAATTGAATTTATGTTCCCATGAACTATATTGTGATGACACTAACCTGTTCCTTTTTTGTTGCTTGTGGATGATTGGCTCATTATTGGAGTATGTTTTTCTAGCTTATTTGTTGACTGGTATGAATAACCCCATTTTGATTTCTTGAACTAGTCTCCTTAATGGTGGGTGTAGCTAGGCTCATTGTGCCCTTTTAATAGGATTTAACCTCATTATCTTTTTGCTTTCCCTCTAGCTCTTTCTATGAGAGTGGCCTGTTCAACGGTTGCCTATTTTTTTTACTTTTGGGCTTGTATTCCATCTTGCTTTTTGAGCCTAATAGGAATTGCATTTCATGTATTGTTTTTATTAGTCAACTTGGTTTCCTCTATCTATCTTTCTTTTTGATTCCTTCCTTAAAATGGATTCCTGGGACAGATTTCCCTCATCATCTAAATCTTCAAAAATTGCAAAGCAGGATTTTTGGCCAAAGGGGATCTCTTTTCTAGTACTACTATCAAAATTGGTTGTGATATGTTTCCCTTCTACTTAGAGATATGAGATTTTCTTATCCTTTAGGTAAGCATCCATAGCTTGAAGGGTTTTCCTCCCTTGTATTGTGCCTTGATATCCTTACCAACGTTTAGGTTATTGGTTCCTGGCTTTTGGTTTATACTTTGTAGTAGTTAATTGGTTTTGTTTTTTCTAGCATGCTATCCTCATGATTTGAGCTAGTGCTACACTTGTATGGACATGCCTCTTTTTTATTACCAAACCTTCCACATGTAAAGCAAATCAAGTTGAGGCCTTCATACTGCACATTAAATATAGATTCTGTTGTTATAACCTTAGGTACCAACTTTTTCAGAAGATTTAACTCTACACATATGTTGACATACCTACCCCTTTCTATTTTGGAGGTTGGTGACTGGATGTCTTGGAGGGTATTCAGATCCACTTTTAATGTTCTTCCAATCTTGTCACTTAGTTGTGATATGCAATGCTTATTGTAGTAGTGTATTGGAACATCTATTATTCTCATCCACATGGCCAATCGCCCCAACATATTTTGGTATGGGTTTAAGTATGGAAACCATCTTTGGATTAGGAATTAGAGTTGCTTGATGATCTATGATCCTTCATAAATGATCTTCCAGATTGAGCTCTCTATAGTTCTGGATTAGTAAATCTTAGAACGAAGTAGTTGTTTAGGACATCACTAAGTTCAAAGTTGGAGAAACCCTAGAGCATTCGTAGGGTCTCTTTCAGAGCATAGACATCGAGTTTTCTTCCAAAAATCGTAAGAATCATAGAATAGTTCCATGGTTCACACCACTCATTGAATTCATCTTGAGTGCATGGAGCTACGAGATGGATTTCCATGAGTTTTTTGATCATATTCGACTCCTCTAGTAGTTGCCAAAAAATTTCTTTATCCTTTGTGAACAAATCATCATCGTCCATTGCACAACCACTATGAGCTACCACAACCCATGAGTGAAGCCTTATAGGAGGGAAATTTAGATTCCCTTAGGCTTTTGTCTTGTTTCTCTTTTGGTTTCATTTTCTTTCTAGGGACGCCTTTCTCTACAGTTACTTCTTCGTCTTCATTGTTTGACATTCCATTGTCCATAATCTCAGAGGCTAGTTCTTCCACCTTCTTTTTCTTTCGTTTCTCTTGACCATCAATAGGCTGCCTATCAGGCAGGATTTTCCATTGACTTGAATCCATCAAAGTTTCTTTGCACACAGTTCCTAAGAGAGAGAAAACCTTCACTACACTTAGAGTTTGTAATTTTTTTCCTTTTCCTATCTCAATTTTTTCAAACCACACAAATTTTTTTTAGCAACCCATTTTCAGTGGCAAAATATTTTTCCATTCATTTATATTATTTTCCTCTCCAACCCATTCATTTCCAAACAGGCTCTAAAAAAGAGGAGAGAAAATGTTATTACTTTTTAGGACTGTTCGGTATGAGAGGAAGGGAAGGGAGAAATTTTTTTTAGATGAATTTAAAAATAATTAAACAAACAGGGTTAAAAGCTTATAATTAATTTTTTTACACTTTTATTGTCCTTCTTCTCTCTATTAAAATATGTTATGGTTAAAATAAAATTTAATATAAATAATAAAAAATCAAATTAATTTTAACCACATCAAATAGTTTAAAATTACATTATTTGTAAATATATGTTTTCATACCATTATATTTTAATTAATCATTATAAAAATATAATTTGTCATTGGAAAAATCATATTGCTCATGCAATGAAGTGACACTGAAAAAAATAAAAAATAAAAGACAAACATGATTTCATGTTTGTTTTTTTGTCATGGGAAAAACCGAGTTTCTTATTCTTTTCTAGAAATGTTGGGTCTTCTTCTCCCTCATTTAGTTTTTTTTGCTAGAGAAATATTTCTTATTATTAAATAGATATATTACATAAGATAATAATGAATAACACAGCACATCTACATCACAGACAAAATATTAGCATTGTTCGCTGTCATTTACTATACATTCCATATCCTTTTCCAAAAGAAGTTGTAGCTGTTGCGGAGGTCTAATAATCTAGTCTCCTGGGCTTGACCCTCTAACAGAAGCCTTGGCAATCCAGTCCACTACCAAGTTTACTTCTCTAGGAGCATAACTAAATCTATAGTTCCTTCTAAGTTTCCTTAACTCAAGGATGTTTTCCAAAATTACAACACATTTCCACCATAGGGCTAGGCTATTTTCATTCAGGCATTTAATTAGAGCACAATTATCTAATTCAAACCACACACCTTCAAGCTCATTTTCGAAAGCATATTGAATAGCTCTTAACATATCCAAGGACTCTCCCATCAATACTGAATCAGCATACTCCCAGTTGGTTTTTCCATCTATTAGCCATCCATTTGAGTCTCTTATCACCAAGGTGATAATCATTTTTCCTTCATCCACCGAGCCTGTACAGTCCGTATTGATCTTCAGTTTTTTACCTTCTGGCTTCTTCCATTTCTCCTGCTTCCTCCTTCCTTGGTATTCTTTCGCTTCAGTTCTGACCAAGCTATCTCTCCATCCTTTCACCTCCCAAAATTATTGCAGCAATTTTCTTGCCTGTGTGAAAATAAAAATAGGGTTAGGTATTCTTTGTTCATATATGAATTTATTTCTTTCTTTCCAGATTTGCCATAGAATTATAGCCATCATAGCCATTTGCCAATATGACATGTGCAGATCCAGGAACCAATGACTGATCCATTCCATAATTTCCACATTGTTTTCATGCTCAAAATTAAATGAGAACTCACTACCAAACCAGACCCTTTTAACCCATGTATAAGAGCAGAACAAATGGCTAACTGATTCGGGCTTCTGCTTACATATAAGACATACATCACTGCTACTGACTTTCCTGCTATTCAAATTGCTAAGAGTAGGTAGGGCATTGGAAAGGAGTCTCCACATAAAATTTTTTATTTTATGGGGCACCTTAAGTTTCCAAATATCCTTCCAAACTCCCTTATTATTCCTAGACGATGATTTAGCTTCCCCTCTCCCCCTTTCTCTTGCTTTCTCTTTGGCAACCCTATACCCATCCTTAACATTGTACTCCCCCCTCTTCCCACCTATCCATCCATACCCACTTGTCACTTCTATTGGTTGTAGCCACAAAAATTCTACTAATAGCCCATCGTTCAATATCCGTTAACCAATTTTCAACAAGATTAAATTCCCAACCATAAGGCCCTCGTAACATATCCACATTCAATTCATTAATAGATTCAAATGGGCATGGGGAGAATAGTTTTTTACCTGGAAGACTCAACAGCCGAGGGTCTAACCATATCCTGGTGGTTTTTCCATCTCCAATGCTAGATATCAGATTACCTTCTAGTACCTTCCTTCCCTATATTATGCTTGTCTAGATCTAGGAAGCTCTGCTGCCCTGTTTTGCCTCTAGGAAACCACTTCTTGGAAAGTATTTAGCTTTTAGTATCTTAACCCACAATTGTTCTTGGTTCTGCAATATATGCCACCCCAGTTTTGCTAATAAGGCTAAGTTAAAAGCTTTGAAATCTTTAAATCCAAGTCCCCCTTCAGCCTTATGCAGTTTAAGTTTTTCTTTTGAAATCTAGTGAAATTTCCTTTTATTATCAGTATTTTTTCACCAGAAATTAGACACAATCTGATCTAATTTTACAAGAATGTTTTTTTGGAAATAAGAAACATGACATTGGGTACACAGGAATAGAGTTAGCTACTGATCTAATAAGTACCTCCCAGCCTACTTCTGATAAATAATTATGTTGCCATCCCTGAATTTTCCTTTTCAATATGTCCAATGTGAACTAGAGCGCTTGTTGCTTTGATCGCCCCCACAAAATATGGAGTCCCAAATAATTCCCTGGTAAGTCTACTGTGTATACCTGAAAAATATGGCCAACCTCTTCCTTTAGTAACTGAGGTGTATTCTTTAAAAAGAACAAACAAGACTTGTAGACATTGATCATTTGATCAGAAGCATCACAATACAAGTCAAGAATTTGTTTCAAATATCTGCATGCATTGGTTTCAGCTTGTAAAAACAGGACCGAATCATCTGCAAAAAAGCTATAGGTTACTGTAGGGCCACCCGGTGCCACTTTGATGCCTTTGATTAGTTTATTTCTTTCAGCTTTCTCAATCATCTTTGACAATACATTACTCACTATAATAAAAAAGGTATGGAGACAAAGAATCCCCTTGGCGTAGCCCTCTCATAAGGTTAACCTTTGAGACCCTTTTACCTGGTAACATTATTGAAAAAGAGATTGATCCTATGCACCACACAATTCTGTTAGTCCATTCTTGACAAAAACCCATCTTGATCAAAACAACATACAAGAAGTCCCATTGATTCAATTATGTCATAGGCTTTATTCATATCAATCTTAATAGCAACCTCTTTTGGGCCAGTTGTCTTTAACTTCATATGGTGAAAGGTTTGATGCACTAAGATTATATTATCTTGGATGAGCCTACCATTCTCCCTCATATAGTTGATGTAGTATCTAAAGCAATTTCACATAATGAGTAGCAAGTTACTTAACTATTGGCATACAATACCAGTAATGGTGGCATTCGCCACAATTGTTGAACTAGGTGTTGAAACCACTCCATTTGCCACCACATTTTCTTCCTTAGTTTGTTTCCTCTTTCATTTTACCTCTATTCAAATATAACGTATAAATGTAGAAGCTTGTCCTTTTCATTCATTGAAACAAAGCCATAATTAATTTGTACAACTCATGAGTCCGTAATTAATACTCTTTTATATTATTATGAACTATGAATAAATTCAGGAAAAGAGATAGAAAAATACCATTAAAATTGGTAAAAGACAAATAAATATGATGACAACTTTTATTTGGGAATTTTAAAAAATATATATTAGGCTGCCAGAGCTCTTATCTCTAGTTGCCGGTGCCAGAGCTTTAGCGGTAGGCAAAAGGTTTTAGAGATTTTTTTTAAAGTAAGGGCATTTATGTAATTTCACACATTTTTATTAAATTTTCAAAATTCCAAATCAAGAAATATGGACTTATTAAAATCCATCACCTTCATTTTAACTTTTCCCATAAATTAAAATCACGCCTGCGTTAAAACATTGTGGGAAAACCGGAGGAAAAACATCGTGGAAAAAGGAAATTAAGCAAATGCGGTGACCCCATTATTCTTTATTCTTGTTTATATAAAATAAAATAATGGTTTGGTTTTTTTTTTGGCAAAAAAAAAAAAAAAACCCTCCATTTTTCACTTTCTATTGGCGTAGTTCTTGAAGGCAAGCTTACTTTTTAGATGACCATTTAAGTTCGGTTACCACTAGCGAAACAACAACACCGTTGGCAGAAAGTTCAAAACCCATTATTCCCGTTGATGACCATTTAAGTTCGGTTACAATTTATTCAGTTACAATTTAACTCGCGTGTAGGGAGGAATTGACACATTTTAACTACGCTTGCTTATTGGAGGCCCAATATTATGTGCCCAATATTATGTGAGCAAGGCCACCTCTCCCCTTGAGCATTTCCATCATCTCAAGATGTATTATATACTCATGTTCTCTCTTTCTCTCAAGTAATGTGGGACTCTTTTATTCTATTTGATACACACGAATATACTCCAACATTTTCTTCTGACTTATCACCAAAGTTATATTCACAATCAATTGTAGAGGTTGGTGCTTCTCAAAGGGGAAAAAGAAGATAAATTCCCACAAAATATAGACAAACAAATGCGGCCCCATACAAGCAAAATTGGGTCACATTATTTATTGGGAAAAGATAGATAAATATCTCATAAATATTAAAAATCTTGAAAGATGACTCAAATTTGGTAAATGACAAATGAGGGGTAGAAAATTAGTTAGTTTTAGTCATTCTCTGTTGAGTTTTAATTATTTTGTTTTAGTAATTATCTATTCAGTTTTAGTTATTCTTTGTTGAGTTTTGGTCAGAGCCCCTCATTTGTCATTTACCAAATTTGAATCATCTTTCAAGGTTTTTAATATTTAGAGGGTATTTATTTGTCTTTTTCCCTTATTTATTAGTATCATACCCACAATTTTTTTTGAAGTTAACTAAATGTAAAAAAATACATATAAAGAGTGCAACATATTTATTTCTAGTTGTCTTCTCCATTAAAATGATGAGGTAAATGAGTGAGAAAAAAAATACCCTTTATAATTTTTATAGCCAAATTATAAAAAATCTTCTTAAACATTGGGTTATTTGTATATAACACTCCTGATATTATAAAGTTCAAAGTTAACCCCTAATATTTTATTTTATCACTATAAATCCCTTGATGTTAGTTCACCATTATCTTTTAAATGGAAAATGTTACATCTTGAGATCTATATAAAACATATGGCACCTACATGCATGGCATCGTATGTTAAAAGCATCAAAATACAATCAAGTATTGCAGCTTCACGTGGCCAGTGGACTGACGGGTTTGACACTAACCTTCCTCTCTTCCTGCACAACAATAACTATGGGAAGCAGTCTAATCTTGTTGATATGATCTCTTCTTGATTGTTGAAATTGTCGTTAATGCTGCTACTCAAGAACTTGTTCCATATGATGATCGAGAAACCTTCTTCATACATCTTGATCGACTGTGTTTTTCCAGAAGAAGTGAAGGATAGAATGACAATTTAACCCTTACGTAAATGTGTGTGTGTGTATAGTGTTAAATCATTAGATTAATTAGAATGCCATATATAATGTCATGTAAGATGCTTTTTGTCTTATATTGATATGATGTGGTAGTTTCTGTTAAAAAGAAATTCATCAACGAATGATAAAGGGTTTATGATAACAAAATAAAATATTAGAGAGATTAAATTTAAACTTTGAGATGTTAGGGGATTGGAAGGAAACTAATCTAAACGTTTAAGGAAGTTTTGTATAATTTAGTCATTTTATTCTCTCCTAATCTGTTTATAAGCAACACTCCCTCACATAAGTTTGATTTTAGATTTTATACAAACGCAATAATTTGGCTTTGTATACAAATTTAATGGATTTTTTTTAAAAAATTATTATCCACATACTCATCTCTTTATTTCACCCATTCTTTCTCATATTTTCACACCCACCATCTTGATTATATTTACAAAAAAATATTACATCTCTTACATATTTATTGTTTGAAATAAATTTTAATGAATGATTTGTTTTACTTAATTTAAGTAGTTGTTGCTTATAAAAGTGATCATTATGAATATGTATGAAGTACATTCACTAAACAAATCGGTGCTTTAAGAAGATTTCTAGCCTTTAAGGTGCCTCCTCTGAGGCTCTAATGCTCTAACATTACTTCTTTTTTCCCCTTTCAATCAATAATTATATTTTATATAAAATGAGTGAAATTTTAATATGATATTGCGATAAAATTATAAAATTTTGGATTTTTAATGAAATTTCAATGAAAATACTCAATATTTGTGTTATTTTGATTATTTTTTTAAAAAATATATAAAAAATAGAAATTAATCCTATTGGCCCGAGCATTATCTGACCTAGCTAGCTCCGGAGAGGCACTAGACACCAGATGGAATCCTGAAATAATTAAAAAAACTTATTTGAAAGGTTAAGACATTAAATGAAGCACGTTTGTTGGGGGAAAAAAAAAGAAAGTAATGATATATGGTGAAAGTAATTTGTTATGCTGTTCTGTGAAAATAATTACTCCTATATACCGTGCTTGATGTTCGAATTTGTTCCTTGCTCCATCGCAAAAGGTAACAGGATAACTAAGTGTAGGTCATTCGGGTGAGCATCCAATTTCTCAAATTTAATGTCAACGGCTAAATTTAAAATTTTTAATTTATGATTTTTTTAAATGATAAACACATTTTCTTTATTTTATATTTTACTTATATTAAAAAAATTATTTAAAATATAAAAATGAAATTAATTTAAATTTGGGATCGGACAAAATTGATCAAATCTAATGAGCACGATGTGGTCCTGTGGAAAGATGTGAATAATCCAAAGGCGGTACTATAAGCAATTATAAAGGGAAACAGACGGCTTCTCTTTTCTCCTCATTCTCACTTCTCACAATGGATCAGCTTTCTTGGGATGGTTGGCTCTCTCAACTGGTAAGTAAAACTTCTCCCACGCTACTACTTCACTATTCTTATTCATCATGTTCGATCTTTTTAAACCGTCCATTATCATTACTTCAAGCTTTCTAATTGCTGTACGTCTCTGTGTGTTACGTTGTTTTTGATTAAGGAAATGGAAAACGAATCTGTTTTAAGAGGAATATACTCAGATCAAGTTGAAGAAGGAGAGTATTTTCTCAGAGATATCCTTGAGGACCCGACTATTTTATCTTCAAAGACTGAAGACATTTTGGCTCCGGCCACTGTGGCAGACGGTCGCGCCACCACCAACTCCGTTGTGAACTCTCAGCAGTGTTCTTCTGAAACAACATCCCTAACCTCCTGGGTTCTGTCTTTCGATAAATCCATTGTAAAACCAGACATCGAATACCCCACCAGCAGTTATAATCATAAGTATCAGACGAACGAAAATATCTGTAGTCATCCCTTGAAGCCCAAACGGAGGATTGAAGCAGTTTACGATGAACCACCGCTGGTGAACGTCGTCAGAGGAAGGAAGAAGTCTAGAAGTGGCGTTGATGCGACGGATCACATAATGGCTGAGAGAAGAAGGAGACAGGAACTCACAGAAAGGTTCATAGCACTTTCAGCCACCATCCCTGGCTTAAAAAAGGTTATAACAAAACAACAACTTGGTACCTTAAACTAATTTGCAATACTATGAAACATGTCTCATATATTAACTATCCATATGCGTATGCGTAGATCGATCAGGCGACTATACTGACCGAAGCTAGAAGTTACGTGAAGCAGCTTCAAGAACGTGTGAATGAGCTGGAGCTAGAGACGAAGAACAAGATGGTGGTGTCTTTTGCAGATGATGATAATTTTGTTGAGGGATGCATGCCGGCAATGAGTGAAAAGAACTCTGACGGCGATGGCTGTGACGACGGCAAGGACACACCCTGTAACAACAATGATATAATGATGCCTGAGGTGAAGGCAAGAATCTCTGACAACAAACAAGTGCTAATAAAAATCCTGTGCAAGAAACAGAGATCCACTATGCTTGGAATCCTTGATGATGAACTCAAAAGCCTTAATCTCGATGTCGTTGGTAACAGTGTCATGCCCTTCGGCTCCTCTACTCTTGACGTCACCATCATTGCGCAGCAGGTTGGTCCTATGTTCCCACTACATGTACAAACCCTTTGTGATAAATTACTTAATTACTCTATCCATTCTGTTTTATAAACAATTTTTTTTAATTGCGGAAAACTAACGAGTGATTAAGCTTAGTTAAAATTAGTAACTGTAAAACATGTCACATCTTTTTCTAAATACGCCCATACTTATGAAAAAGAGAAGAGGGAATAAATAGAAAATATATGATAGACAATGAGAGGAAAATATGAGAGAAAATGTGTAATAAATAACTATATTAGAGAAAATTAGTAATGAGTGTGAGTGGGGGATAATGATTATAAGCTAGGTATCTATTTAATAGGTATAAAACAAAGGAAAAGATACTTTACATTTTGAGACAAGAAAAAAAAATTATTTATATTAAAGACCAAACATAAGAGACAGAAAGTTATTTATATTAAAGTTATTTATAAAAAAAGACTAGAGGAAATAGTACAAAAGTATCTATTTAATAAGAGCATAAAAGGAAAATATAGTTTAAATTTTGAAAAAAAGAAAAAAAGTTCCTTATATTAAGAATAAAACTTAAGACAGATAAAATTGCTTATAAAAAAGACCAAGTGAGTATTATATATGTTACCTGATTTATATGAAATACTTAATTATATGTATTATTATATTATATAATATATTAGTTTATAAGTTATAACAATTAATTTAAAAAGTGATAAATATATATAATTTAAAGCAATTTATTTAGTTTCTTCAATCTCTTTAAATCAATTAAATAAGTTTTATTGCCGGCAAAGAAAAAAGTGAGTTTTATAGTAAGAACTGATGGTAGCTAATATATGTTTATTTGGGAATAATTATTTAGACGCTTTTATAATTTTACGTGCAGATGGGTGAGGAATACAATGTATCGGTGGGGGATATAGTGAGAAGCCTGAGGATGGCTCTAAAGTGTAATAATGGAGATCCTTGCTAGTGTATCAAAAGAGAGAGGTCTACTCCTTGGGGCTTCAAGAATTCCACAAATGAGAACTACGTCTTGAAAGTTGAAACTGAGTGTATTTGGTTTTAGAGAGAGTGAAGTTCGATGTTGAAGTTTACCAATGAGTGCTTAATTTCTTGGTCCTCCTATTGTCGTTGGATTTTGGACGTTCATTTTCAAGTTTGAAAGGCATTATTATCCAAGAAAGACCCACCCCAATTTTTAATTTAAAAATAGGGTTAAAGGCACTTTTATCTTTAAAATATTTCATGAAGAGTATGTACTGCATGTTCTAGATTACTTAACGAGCGATTTCACCATTTAAGTGTCAAAATAATTTTAATGTCATCACTTCATTGTTAATTAATTTAATTTCAAATTCACTTTAGATTAAAAGTATTTTTCGTTACATCTTATGTTTTGATGATAACTAAATCTAGAATATTTTGAAAAATTGAGTTATTGTTTTTAAAATATCTTTAAATAAAGAGAAATTACTTAAACAATTGGTCTTGAGTAATATTTAGTTAGCACATAAGATAAAAGTTTTTCAAAACCTTGAATAAGGTTTAATTGCAGAAGGTTTGTAGTTAAACCTTGAGGTGACAACCTTGCCACAATGACGAGGTTTGAGGCAAACTTTACTATAACAATGAGATTTTCCCCAAACCTCGTTGAGAGGTTTGGCTGCAGAGCTTAAAGTTTTCTAGAAATCTCGAGGTTTCAGTCACCTAAACTCAATGGTGAAGTTTTGTCAAAACCTTGCTCTTGGAGTAAGGTTTGACCAAAACTTCGTTGTTGATAAGGTTGAACCCAAACCTCAAGATTTGCATGAAACCTTGAAGTTTCGGGCAAAACTTCCAACATAGCGAGGTTTGACTATTGAAGCCAGGTTGGGGTGAATCTTTGTTGACCATTTTGAGTAAGGTGAACCTTGAAGTTTGATCAAAAACTTGTCAACACAGTAAGTTTTCTTTAAAACCTTTCTCTTGTTCCCAAAACCTTGTAGTGTTAAGACAAAATAAGAGTAACCTCAAGAGAAATTCTTAACTTTGAGGATGGTAAGCTCTTCTAATTTAGAACCTTTATAAATGCTCTGGTTTACTCTTTCTTAAAACCCGATACCTCAATGTTTTAGTACAAACCTCAAGGTTCAAGCATGCATACAACTGAACTTTCCTTTTTATATGAAAACCTTGAGTTAAGTCTTTGAGGTTTGCCAATTGATATACTTAAACCTTGAGATAAGTACCAAACCTCAAGATAATCCTATTTCATGAAATCCTTGAGGATGTTTTATTGTATAAACATTCTATGAATTTTATTGAACCCAAAACCTCAAGTACATTTAGATCATATGATTCTTGTGTGTTACCTTGAGGGAACTTTGAAACCTTAAGGTTATTTTGAAAAATCAGTTTTCCCAAAAATAGAGCATCATATCGTCATTTATGTACTAAATCAAACCATTGTTTTATTGATACTCACTTGATTTTAATCATTATGAATAACTTCTTTTATGTGTTAGAATAGATTGTTATTGTGAAAAATGTCACACAAGCTCAAATCTCCAAAAAGATCATATATGTCAGAAGCATTTAATGAATCATCAAATTAGGCAAGTTTTCACCTAACCAACATTCTCTCTGCTCAACGGCTATATTCTCACACTTGGAAGAGAAATTCTTTGTCTAGCAACATCACTAAATGATACAATCCCAACAGACACTCAAAGAGATACAACGGCCAACAATTTCTCAGAAAGTATAAATACTCGAACATTTAAGACTGCAACAACTAACGAACAGAGTGAAAATTTATTGAGATTGTGTTGCATTTGTTATAATCTTAAATTCATTATCTACCAATCTTCAGTGTTTATTATTTCACTTTTAGAGAGAGTATTTGTATAAAGTTTTTAGACTTCATTTGTAAAATACTCAAGGTGGAGGGATCTTGAGTAGAGACTTGGATTACATACTGTAAAGGGAAGTGATCTTTTAAGTGTTAGAATCAAGTTTGTATTGAGGCACCAATAGCCCATTTAAATTTTAGAGAATATAAGGAACTCAATAGATATTAAAAATTGGACGTAGGTCATGGAATTTGACCGAACCAGCTTCTTACTTTGACATTAAAAAATTTTGTAATACCCAATTCACCCCCTCTTAGGTATAATGCTTGCCCTTGACATTTTTGTTCGTACAATGTTCATGGACAAATAATTAACGCTTTAAAATTTAGTAATAACGACTAACGAGATATTCTCCCCATACGATGCATGAAATGATGTTTATTGTTCATATTTTATTTTATTACAAAAAGGCAATTCGTTTGGTCCACATATTAACTTTTAAGACTGAATTTAGTTACTCCTCCATAAATATTTTAGAGGCGAAACAAACAACTCTTTAATTAACACGAAGCTGGATTCTCTCCCTGCCAAGGAGGTCCTTGGCAGAGAGAGAAAGACTCATTTATTATATAAAAAAAAAGATTGAGGGGTGGATCTATGGGAAATTTTTTTTTGAGGAGTGTGTATCCTTCTCTCTTTGTTGAGGACCATCCTTGGCAGGGAGAGAAGCTGAACTCAATTAACACAAAGTCAATATAAAATTAATGGTGAATTTAGGTCAATCACTGTCAGTCAAGCGGTGATTTGCAACGATGTTAACACTTGATGAGTGATTATTGTTCTAATAAATAATTTTAATTATTGTTCTAATAAATAATTTTAAATATCCACCAAAAAGATGTTAGTTAAGATAGTAAGTGGTCTAGCCCCTATAAGAAGGCAAACATAAATTTAAATATTGAGAAGTGTATTTGTTGAGAGATGCAAAAACTCTCTACGTTATAAGCCTCAAAAGGGGAACCCATTAATTGTAAAAAAGAATAATTTTGAATACCCAATACTTCTCACAAAATAGTTCAAGCAAAAAATCCCTTGAAAGTATGGTTACGTATAAAATTTTCATTTGACTCCTTATATCCACAATTTTTTTTTTTGGAATTACAATTTGTTATTTTGGATGGATGGACTATATCCACACTTTCTAACGTGAGCAAAAGCCTCAATACACACACATTTACATGATTTCCCAAGTTATATAGTGGGTCTCTCCCAAAACGAAGGTGTATCTTGCTGGGTACAAATATTGCTGTCGTACAGGAAACGTGCAACATGGCTATGAAAAAGCAAAACATATTTTGTTCTAGTTTTAAAAAAGCAGCCTGGTTGGAGCTGTTTTTTTTTTTTTTTTAAAAAATATATTTTGTATTCAGACAGACTTAAAATTGAGACATCATGCTTAATGGGGAAGCCTTTTTATATAAGTCACTTAAAGAGCAGTTAATATTTATTTATGAATTTTACACCTATAATTAATATTTCAACATGACTATATTCAAATCAAAATTAATAGAAATAAAATTGGAAAATTTTTCGATTTAACACATATTTAATGAGCTAGCATATCTCTCTCTTTTCATATTATGGATTCCAGAGAAATCGTTCAAAGTTTCTTATATTTTAGGCTGAGATGATATTTCCACCTGCTCTAATGTAAAAGTTAGTAAGAGTTTATTTTAGTTTTTTTTGCCATGAGTTTATTTGTAAATATAATATCTCAATTTATACTATTATCTAGATTTATAATTTTTCATAAACTTTTAGCATTGATCATTGAAGAAATTTTGCATAGTGAGAGTAATTTCTAATGTACTCCTCTGGCCGTAACAAGGCAAGGAATGAAATTTTTTTGGGGTCATATTTGCATGGAAAAGCTAAGTTATTCATATAAATGTACAACATTACCTTTGATTATTAACTTCAGTCATGCATGATATAATGTATATTAACTAAGAGTAATAATAGAAATTTGTTAAACTTTAAGCAGAACTGATAAAGTTTTTTTAATAAGAGTAACACTTAAGTAACTAAGTAAGGAATAAGATCAAAGAAGAGTAAATGATGACTAAAACTGTAAAACGAGTAGTTTTAGGAAAAAAACACATTTATTTTCCCTCAAATGCATTATGTAGTAATAATGAATGCATATCACACAAGATACGTCCTCCCTGAGTCTTGTCCTGGTATATATTAATTAAGCACGCTCTTCGTACGAACGACCCCTTCGTAAATGACGTAACCTGACACTGGAATAGTTTTAGGTCGGGGGAAAAAAAACAAAGGGCAAAAGGACAGAAAAGTGCAATTGAGATATGAAAAAAGAAATAGGTATATTAAAATTAAACAATTTTTAAAATAATTATTTACAATTTTTAAAATATTAAAAAATTACTTAAATGCCTTTAAATTTTATTTTAATAAAAAAAATTCCACAAACTTTACTAGCCATTGGAGTTCTGGTCTGGGTGGCTGGATGTGGTGACTGTCATCAGAGCGTCGGTGATTTTGTTTGGGGTTGGTCACAGGAGCTCTGACGCTGGTAAAAATTATTTATATAGATACTACAATTATTAATATAGATAATCATCTTGTTAATATGGTTCACCAGAGTTGTGGAGGTCTCATATATATATTTTTAATTTCACAAATAAAAATTATTAATATAATATTGAAATTATTAATATTATATAAAAGTTGTCGGACTCACTCCATTTGCCACCACATTTTCTTCCTTAATTATTTTCTTCGTTCATTTTCCTCAATTCATATATAAGGTACAAATGCAGAAACTTTTCCTTTTTTATCATTGGAACAAAGCAAGAAGTAATCCACTCATGTGCCCGTAATTAATATTATTTTTATTGTGAAAAATGAATAAATTAAACTCATGCATGCGCCATGCGTAGAACCTTTTGGGAAAAGCGTTTGGATTTTCTTCTTGACAAGGACCAGTCCACCCATCAACAAGACTATGGGTATATTTAAATTAATTTTTTAAAATAGTTTTTACGGATTCTGAATCAAGTATGTGAGAGGAGTTTTGTTTTAGCTTGTACAAATCTAAATTTGAAACCTAAGTTTGAGAGTTTTCCAAACAGACATATCATATCACTTGCCAACTACCCCTTTTGTATATATGTGTGTGTGTGGTTGTAGAGGTGCCAAGGATGGTCTTTGACAGGGAGAGATGCTAAATCCTTGGGAAGAGGGAAGCAAATGCAGCAACACTATTATTCTTTACGGAGAATTTAAAAGAAAGATAGTG
The DNA here is from genome assembly GCA_037177275.1 of Acacia concinna. Taxonomy (NCBI): domain Eukaryota; kingdom Viridiplantae; phylum Streptophyta; class Magnoliopsida; order Fabales; family Fabaceae; genus Acacia; species Acacia concinna. The sequence continues at coordinate 20,602,224 of JBAGKO010000003.1, read as the reverse complement.
AAAATAGGAAAAAGACGATTTAATACAACGAAAGCATGAAATCCTAAATCAATCATTCTGTACTTGAAATGGTGTAAAATTATGAAAATACCCCTTAATTTTAATAATAAAAGTATATTAATTCATAACAATAGAGGCATTTAGGTAATATTTAGAGAAAATTGAGATTTACTCCCAATGAAGGGAATTTACAATTAAATAGTTCCGTGAAAGCATGTAATTACAATAAAGTCCTGTAGAGTTGTCAATAAAGCTCATAAAGTTGTTAATGACAACTTCATGTGATTGTCATTAACAACTCCATGAGTTTCATTAACAACTTACAAGACTTTATTGTAATTATGCGATTTCGTGGGACCGTCTGATCATAAATTTCCTTCCTTAGAACCCAATTGCAATTTCCCCTAATATCTATTTAGGCTGTGAGTTGTTGTGTATTGTGATACTCTTATTGTAAATTAAGATACTCTTGTTATTAAAATTTAGGAGCATTTTCGTAATTTCACACCATTTTAAGTATAGAATGACTGATTTGGAATTTTAGAATTTTGTTGTACTGAATCATTTTTTCCCTATTTTCCTTGTCTTTTTTTAAAATTTTCCCTATTCTTTATTTATGTTGGCAAAAAAGAAAACAAAAACAAAAAACCGGATTGTTATCTTATGATAAACGACCCTCCATGCTTTGACTTTTCTTCTGACATACTATCAAAGTTATATGGGAAAATAACATTGAGATCCAAGTACAAGAATATACGTTAAAGAGGTCCTGAGATAGAAATTTATTACTGTCAGGTCCTAAGAGTTGTTAATGGCGGCCCTAAGATTGTTAATAACAATCCCATGAGCGCTATTAACAACTCCGGAGTTGTTAATAGGGGTTTGACAGCCATAAATTTTTTATCTTAAGAACTTGACAGTAGTATTTTTTTTTATCTTAAGACCTCTTTAACGTATATTCCTTTGCTTGTTAGCTCATTGTAATTTTCTCAAGTTATATTCACAACCAATTGTGGAGTTTAGTGCTTCTCAAAGGAGAAAAAAAAGAGACCAATACCCACAAAATTGAGGCCAAGAGAGGGCCTCAGAAAATAAAGATTGGGTCACATTATTAATTAGTACCGTACCCACAAGGTTTTATATCAGTTTAATTTAGGGGAAATTTTAAATAAATAATATTTATACTTAAACAACCTTAAAAAGTCTATTAACACAAAAGAACGAATAAGTGTCGAAAGACTAATTTAAAATATTGAAATATTGTTATTTTACTAAAATGCTCCTCAAATTATTTTTACAAGAAGCAAAAAAGAAAAAAGAAAAAGAACCATCGTGCTCCAAAGCTCTTAATCTTTTGGCATCTTATATTTTTAATTGGAGAGAGTATTAATTATATATTGTTATAAAAATAAGAAGAATGCAAGAGATTGAAATGAGAGAAGAAGAGAGAATTGGAGATAAAGAGTGAGCAATGTCTTGATCCTCTTAGATACTTCTAATGTATATTACAAAGCCTCTATTTATAGGCCTCTAATATCAACAAAGAGTTACATAGAATAAATAATAAAATTAATTCTCATAAGTGTGTGCAATAGGTAACATTTGAGTTATGAGAATAAACACTCCTAAGGGATACTTAATAGTGAGGTTATGAAGTGAAGCATATGAAAGGCCAAGAGTTGGGAGTTTATGGACATCCATATTCTATAATTTTTACAACACTCCCCCTTGGATTTCCATGAATAAATATGGCGCCTCATTAGAACCTTATTAGAAAAAAACACAATGGGATAAAAACCTAACGAAGGAAAAGAGTACACAATACATATTGAAACTACCTCATTAAAAACCTTATCAGGAAAACCCAATAGGACAAAACCTTGATTAAGGAAATGAGTACAACATGATGTCTACTCCCCTTCATAGTAATATTGTATTTACTCCCCTCATAGCAATATTAATTTTACTCCCCTTGATCACAACATCACTTCTAATGTCTTTTCGAACATATCTTTCTTTTAGCAACCAAGCTATGAATGATACATTGTCACAAAATGTTTTGTTGAAATAACAAAGAGTTACATATAATAAATAAAAAAATCAATTATCATAAGTGTGTGCAATAGGTAACCTTTGAGTTATGAGAATAAACACTCCTAAAGGCTACTTAATAGTGAGGTTATGAAGTGAAGCATATGAAAGGCCAAAAGTTAGGAGCTTATGGACATCCATATTCTATAATTTTTACAGTACTTATACATTATTTCCATCTTTATCCTTAATTGGGCCGCAAATTACAACTATACCATTATATTTCTGAAATTTGGGTTTCTGAACATAATTTTTACCCAACTTTGAAAATTCATATATAATTGTACAAATATCCAATTGAGGTGATTCCAAAGCTCAAGTGTCCTCTAGTTTTTTTAAAAAAATACTTTATTGGTTCTATTAGAATCAAAAAATTCTCAATAATTTCACTTTTGAACACTTCCAAAAACTGGTAAATTTCACTGAGCAAACTTCAAAATTCATATATTTTAACACATACATCCAAATCATGCAAATAACAAATACTTTAGACTGCAAAGTTTCATAATTTTTAGATATTATTTGCTTAAAATAAATTAACATACAATAAGACTGTTGTCAATCTCATTACAGAAATTAGCCAAAACTTACTTTGACTATGATTTTTACACCAAAATCCACCATTTTATTCCCCTTATCTTGTCATATATTTAGAAAATTTGGTGAATAAAAATTTAGGATGTTACACATCTTTTACTTATTTTTAAACAAAAAAAATTATTTTAAAATTTTCATCATAAATCAATTTTCTACTCATCATTCAAATATTTTCAATAAAAAAATGTCACTTCTGCAAAATCACATTCAAATACAACAACTTCTTATAAGTCACTTTTTTTCTTTAAGCTACTTTTTATAAGCCCATAAAAAAATAAATCATTTAAAATAAACCGCATCCAAACAAAGCCTATATCCATGAATTGGCGTGGTCATATCACAACAATTTAAGAATCACGCTCATTGTACTATCCCAAAATAATGATGTATTGGCTTTCCGAAGATTAGCAACTTTCCATCTCTGTTAGGCACGAGTGCTAAAATGGAGTACACTACAACTCCCATAGATTTTTCAGCACCCGCAACCTCACTAAAGCATGATGAACGTTCTTAGTAATGTCATATCATCTTCGTCGCTACATTACATTTATCTTTGTCGAACATTTCATATTGGATCTCCGACCAGTAACATTAACACTTAATGCTAACTGCTATTACCTCTAGTCGAACACAAATTCAAATTTAGTGGAACTGGCTTCTCAGATTTACAGAACAGTTAAAACTTTGGAACCCTCAAACAGCCAAAATAAATCGGAACAAGATAATACTTACTCAAATGATAAATATATAATGGCAATGAAAAAAGCAGTAAAATTTATCTCACTTCCACCTGAGGGACTGCCTAATACCTGTGTAAATGAGTCCTAAAGACCTTCCAATCAAGCAAACCAAAAAAAAAGAGATAGCCTCACTCACTTTATCAATAATAGCTCTTACAAGGGGCATCGCGATGTCAGATAATTCAAGGAAAAGGCTGAAGTAATATCGCCTGCAATACATAGATCAACAGCAGAAATTTCCATCATGCAAATAATATTGAAGAATGGAAGAAAATTGAAATTGGAAACAATTATGAACAGAATCTTTCCCCTTCTATTTTGTAGCTATATTTATGACCATGTAGTATGAGTATTTCTTTTGAATCAATGTTTTTTCTTTTGTCTATTAAATGAAGTTGATTATACCCCTAGTGCACAAGTTGGTTTTATGCCTCTATTAGTTAGAATCCGCCACCCACCTCTCGCCTTCCCATTCGGCTATGCTTGGATGCGCATCAAGAGGGAGAGAAGGAGAAGAAAGGAAATATTTTACAAGAGCCCTAATTAATAAATAGGTGAAATGAAGATTTATAGCTAACCCAACCCAAATTCTCCGAAACTATCCCTCCTTTATTTTCAAGTTCATGTAATCTAGCAAATATTTTGGAGAAGAAAGTTTCTCCAAACAAGTGACACGGAAACCATAATCTCTTCTCCTTCCTTCTCTTCCATTTTTTTCTGAATCCCTTCCGCTCCTTCTCCTGCAACTTCCAAAACCATGAGTCTATTTCAATTGGAAAATAGAAATTTTTTTACCATTTTGGCATGTTTTCCTTCTTAATATTCTCCCCCCATTCTCTCCTCACTTTTCTTTCCATTCAAACATACCCTAAATCTCATTTGTGATAGAAAGAGACCATAAGTTACTACTTGAAAGAGTTAAGGGTACAGAGATCATGTGCTGCTCTGCCCCCTCGCTTATTTAGAAGCAGACTAAGCACCCAAAACTATTTGCAATCTCTTTTATTTCTCCGCCAGCAAAGCATATTTCCAATCATAAATGCCGTTCCTAAAATAATACCAAAACCCCATCTTTTAAATAAAGCAGCCCATTGACAAAAGGGTAAAGGTACATATCTAACCACAAACTTTTACGTCCACTACTATAAACTTTTGTTGGGGTACAAGTACCCATAAATATTCAAAATCAGAGCACAGATAATATGTCCATTAAAATAGACTAGCATCCACTATTTTATAGTTTAAAATAGACTAACATCCACTATTTTATAGTGTGGCAAGCTCCATTTTTACAACAGCACCAAAATACCACCAACATAAAAATGGTAAAGGTGCAAAAATAACCATAGAAGTTTTACCCGAAGTGCACTAAACACCATATGATTTTTAGAGGTGCAAAAACACCCATGAACATTCAAAATGGAGATCAAAATACCAATAAAGCCCCAGCTTAAAATCTGTTTATCTAGCCATTCAAATTTCACACTATTGTTTTGAACTAGCAGGAATTTTACGCATCAACTTTAAATTAGCGAGTCACTATTAAAACTAAGAAAAATGTTAAACTTCATTAATTTTGTCTTAATATTTAATAACTTCATAATTTTAACCTTATTTAATATACACTCTATCCCAAGTAATTGGATGTGATAATGTATATTATGGGCTATGGTAATTGGAGTACATGTTATTAAATTTTCCATTTCATTTGTTTCTAAGTTTTTTAAGAAATTAAATTTTAGGTGTAGATAATAAATCCATAAGAAATTAATTATGAAGGAACATATTTTTTGTTGTGAAAAAACAATAATTAAGGTGGCCAAGATACAAGATTAACGAAATTAAAATGAATCAAACCATTAGGCTATGATATATCCAAAATCTTTCAACCAAGTGAAAAGGGAATAAAGAACTAGTTGCAAGCTTGACTAAAGTACCAAGCAAAAACATGAAAACAATTTTCAAAAAATATATTCACCATTTTATTTTATTTTTTTGAGTTGGGGGTATTTTGGAACTTCCATCCCCATTTTACATGTTCATAATTCCTAGTCTAGAACTGAAGTATCATATAGCACTTTAGTGTCCATCAATTTGTATGCAAGTTTATACCAAAAACGAATATGTATGTATTCTATAAAAGATGGGATCCCTAAATGCATGTTGTTTGCGGATAATATTTTTTGTTGGCCGACTCTAGGGAGTAAATTAATTCTTTGCTTGAAACATGGAGACAGACTTTGGAGAGGAAAAGATTTCGTTTGAGTAAGAGCAAAACAGAATATATGCGTTGCAATTTTGGCCAGCGACAATCTAGAAGTGAAGTGGAAGTTAAATTGGGAGGTCATGTTATTCCACAAGTGACAAAATTTAGATATTTGGGATCAATTATACAAGATGATGAAATTGATGGAGATATTAATAACATAATTCAAGCGGGATAGTATAAATGGATAAAAGCTACTGGAGTTATTTGTGATAAAAAAGTATCTAATAGAGTAAAAGGGAAGTTTTATCGCACTGCTATAAGACCAGCAATGCTATATGGTAGTGAATGTTGGGCGTTAAAGAAACCATATGAACATAAAGATGTGTAGCTATACAAAACTAGATAAGTATTGTAATGATCATATACGCGAATGAATTGGTGAGGTTTCTATTGCAGATAAAATGGTAGAAAATCGTTTGAGATGGTTTGGTCATTTGCAAAAAAGGCTGTTAAATGCCCGATAAAGAGGGTTAATCAAGCAGTATGGAGCCCCATAAAAAGAGGTCGGGGGAAACTAAAGCAAACACTCAACAATGTTATAGAGAGGGACTTTTTGGTCAATAACATATATAAAGATATGGTTTTCAACAAAATATAGTGGCGTCGCCGACCCCACCTAGTGGGATTAAGGCTTTGTTGTTGCTGTTGTTTTGTTGTTGCTGTTGTTGTTGTAGTTGTTTGTTTGTTTGTTTGTTTGTGTGTGTGTGTGTGTGAGTGAAAGAAAGTTAAGAGTAGAAGAAAAATACCATCCTTTCAAGGCTCTTAATTCTTTAGTTCGCTTTACAGCCATGGAGAAACTGCTTATCACAATGTAATGTAATTTGGACGACACGGTTTTCGATTTTCTCTGGGTAAACCTCTTCCACCAGCCTTGATTTTCAGTCTGACTATTGCATGGTGGATCAATGGGCCGACTTTCCAGAGTGCACAAGTCAAAGTGATCCTCATACATTGACACAACTGTGTCCATGTTGTGGTACAACCACTGGTTCAAGGCTACCTGAAAGAGAATTTCTTAAAGCCTTGTTTAAATTTCACACGAATTTTGAAAAGAAAGATAAACTAAAAGAAATTATTATATCTTAAAATAGTACATGAAGTCATGGACCCCATTCAGCCTGCAAGCATATAATTGACTCAATTAATTCCTAATCCCAATAATTAAAAGCTCAAAGTTCATCATTTGGGGCTGAACAAAATTTTCGTCACAACACAAGGAAAATAATGTCAGAAGAAAGTTTCACTCGGGGGGAAGACATAAATATGATGAAAGAGCATTGAATTAATAATCAGTTCTCAATCATGAGGGTTTAGAAAAACAATTGGCGTACAGACCTAAAGAGTTAAAATATCAACTTTCCTTGCACTGATTTGTTATTATAAACCACAGGGCAGATCTTTTGAAAAGTGCATGAAGATATGCAAAGGCATCATATTTAGAAAAGAAAGTACATGCAAATAAAAAAATCCATAACATCTTTAAAATTGAACCCACGTCTGAAAATAACCTGATTTTAAAGATGTCGCTTTGAGTAGTTAGCACAATGAACAAAAACATTGCATGGCACCCAGCAACATGATTAAAATTCGTTCATGAACACAGCTAGAGTTTGTGACCAACAAAAAATACTAAGCAGAAGGAGGAAACCAGCTCAGTTCATTCAAACAAAAGAAGTTCACGCAATGGTTCAAAACCATAATTTGAGACACAATTACCAGAAATAATTACAAACGAAAAACACAGTTTATAAGAAAATAACCACTCCAAACGACTAAAATCTAAAACATTCAGCTGCAAGGAACCTGCATTGAATCTTTTACAGGCAAAAAAAGAGTGGGGGAGCAATCAATACGGCCGACAACATATAGAAACTTTTTTCTATTCTTTTGATATTGAATGATCCAAGTTCTTCAGATATTGAAGTGGCTTTTTTTTTTTTTTTGCAACAGAGAACTAAAATAATCAAATATAAGATGAAAATAGTAACATATTTTAAGAAGCTAACACAATGATTGATCCCTAACCGAAGCGTTAAACTTGCAAAAGTACACTAAGTACCTCATTCCGTAGTTTTTGGAGTTCTCTGGTCGAAAAAACACATAATGACGAGTCTAACCTATTTGTTTCACTTGACATGTCACTATCAACAGAAATGAACTCCAAATACAAGCTGGCAACCCCATCTGCTAACGTTATCACTAAATCCTCCAATATAGAAATCCCATGCAAAGCAAATAAAGAGGAATCGAAGCAACAATCCTGCCTGATAAAAATTAAAAAACAAAAGACAATATAAAAATGGTGACTGTTGAGCATCCCATATCTAAGATAAATACAAGATTATCAAGTTAAAGGTGATGGTAATGATTCAAAAAGTCTGGCATGAGAGCGTGACATCATGGAGTACGCCCAAAACAAACATGATGGTTAATTAAACTTCCAAGCACAGTCATTACCAAACTGAAAAGGTAAATTCTTTCTTGCTACGCACTCAGAAATCATGTAATGGCCCATGTATCCGGTATTTCACAACAAAAACAGAATTCTTAAGCAGGAATAACAAGTCTTTGTCAATATCATTTCATTCTAATAAACCTATTGAGATTGAAGGATCACATTGAAGTACAGGGAAAATACTCTGAATAATATTGATTTATAAGAATAAAAGAGAATATAAAGAGGCCTTTATATAGGCATACTAATAGACTAACTTTAACCCAAGAAACTAATCTAATTAAATCAAATCAAATTATAATGATAACATATTATATATCCTCCATATCTAATCATAATAGATACTAAATAATCAACCCTAATAATATTACTTAATTGATATCTTGATCCTAAACATTCTATTCTTATCAAAACCATATAGTCCAATATAAGGAAAACTACCTATCATTGACACCTTCCTGTGTTTCGCTCATGTTTTCATGGAAAACCACAATGGCAAGGACAAAAGTAAAGCAAAAAACAATGTAAATAGAAGCCCTAATGCATGCACTAAATAATCCATAAGAAATAATTTAAAAGTTGCACGTCCATTGACTATCCATCTAAACTAATATTAAATTACTTAGTTGGAAGTGTTGACTATTTGCATTAGAAAAGATGTCAAAGTCAATATATCTATAAAAGTTGTAGGAAATAAAGTGATTCATAAGCCGTGAACAATATAGCGTATCTCATATTCCATGCAAATACATATGCATGAGACACACTTTAGTTAAAACTAGAAGATCCTAGAGACACAACTAAATGCCATGGGGAAAACATGGTATGCGCCTGTAAAGCATTTCTATTTCATAGCATATAATGAAATTACAATAAACTAGTTCATGAATCCAGAAGCAATACAATCAAGAACAGATGAAAAATATGATCCTAGCAAAAGTTAGAAAAAGACAATAATCTCACCTGTAAGAACCGTTAGTAAGATAGCACAGTAATTCTGCATAAAGGTCTATCTTGCCAGATTTTTTTATGCTTTGCACAATAATGCTGTCTCCTTTAACTTTGTCAAGAACCAAAGAAGCAAATTTCTAAGAACAAGAATGAAGCATGCATAAAATCAGCAATTTATTCAAAAGTCATAGCCAAAAGGATGGGTGTAGGTGGAGCATTTACTTTCCAGAAATACCTTCTCAGCTCTGCTTTTTCCAAGAGAAAACTCCTTTTCCAGCCAAGCCATGCATATGGAACAGTAAGATCTTTGCACAACTTCACAAAACACACTCAACCGGTCATCCATAATGACAGGTTTGACGTTGCCTGAGATATTATTGACCTGGAAAACAAAAGCAGAACTGTTGATAACAGTATAGGAAAAAAAATTCTGAAAGAATTAGGAGTTTCACAAAAGTCATTTAAAAACTAAAAGATTCACTTTTAAATCAAAACAAAAAACATAAGGGAGGAAAAGAAAAACATCGCCATCATCAAAAAATGCACTAATTCATTTGGATTCATGAATACTTAGGAATGAGTAAATTTTATTCATTTGATACTTAATTTTTCAGATTGAGAAAATAGAGGAGATGCAAAATTCAAGAATAAAGACATTATCAACTAGCCAGCCAAAGACAACTAGTTTTGTAAAATGTTATAAAAAGAGCTTATAACAATACCAAGCCTACTTTATTACAATGGCATGCATCTTTAAAATTAGAAAAAAAAAACATCATAGGAATACTGATTGGCAATAGAATGTCTTCAAAAGCAAAGTTGATCATTATAATATCTAGGAAGCATTAATAGCCCAGTCTTGTGCAGTAACTTTCAGAATCAAATTGGAATTAATCTATGTCCAATAAGGAAGCTCGACACTAAAAATATAGAGAACAGTTACCTTGCATTTTTTTTTTCATTCTTTGTTTCTATAAACTAAATAAAGAAATATCTCCAATCCCAACTACATACTTACTAGCATTCAGTTACGTATGCTCAAGAAATAAATATTATTAGAAATATGTTAGGTTAAAGACACAGTTGAAGCATCTATTAGAACAGAATTATTGCTAATCTCATCATTTAAATATCTCAGACTCTAAAGTTAATATAAAGATAACATTCTTAAATGTAAAATAAATGAAGAAATTCCTGCCTCCTCCTCAATTTGTTTAAAAGCAGCCCAAAGCAACCGTAGCTTTGGACCCTCAGCAACAGCATTCAAACTCAAGGGCCGTTTTACAGATTGAATGACGCAGTCTCCTGAATAAGCCTTGTATTCTAAAGTGTTTAGAGAATTCAAAAGCTTCTCCCTCACAACATTCAAGACAAACTTTGAATTAAGTTGATAATTATTCTTCATATCACTGTAATAGAGACAAAGTTTCTCAAGTAAATAACCAATGCAGACTATAACCCTGTCTTCAAATACAAATAAATTATTTATCCATGAATATGACAAAAAGTGCAACCCTGTCATCATTGACATGCTTACCCTTACCTACCAGAATTGTCTGAGGTTTCAGCGACCATATTTTTATCATAAATGATCTTTTGACCACTGATATAAGATTTCTCGGCAGGAACTACTCCAGCCATATATGTGAGAAATATACTGGCCATCAAAAGCACCTGGTTAACAACTGGCACCAAATCAGAGGCCGTTGCACCATCAAAATCAGCTACATTCCCCAGGTCAACGCTCATCAAGGAGGTTGCCTGAAGATGAGGGCTGATATTCAAATTTTTGGAACCACCAGCACCTAGCTTAAACATTCTCCATGAAGAGAATTGACCAAGTTTACAGCCATTTCTAATATTCTTTCTGCAGCAAGTATTCACAGATTGGGTCAGCCTACCATGTTCGTAATAGCGATCATGAAAAAGAAATGAAGACTAGCCATTTGGTATATCCACATGATGGTGACGCCTCTAACAAACTTAGTATTAGAAACTGGAAATAGAAAAAAAAAAAATGGCAAACTAGCAATTTGTTGATGCTAATAATACCCTAAGTGTATTTTATAAAATTGAGGAAAATTTACTCCTGAAATTTTTAGTGATGAAACATTAATCACTAAAATTTTGTGCTGATTGGGAAAAAAAATCCATATTAAGCCTTAATTTGTGTTAAAAAGATAACATTGGTTTTTATTAATATTTGACAAGATATACTTAAGGAATGAACTACTATTTAAGTCTAAAATAATGAAAGGTGTTGCTTTCTTCAAGTTTCTTTTCTTTTCAAGTAAATTCATTTTCTATAGATATTAAACAGATGCCCCAAACCATTTTCCGTGCTAAAACATTTTATATTCAGCCCTGAATTGAATTTTCAGAGAAGTTTTCATCAAAGGTAACATGCCACACAAAGACATCAAGCTCTGAAGATAGAAGTTCAAACTGAGGAAATTTTATTTTGTTCTAAGCATTGGATTCGTTGTAGTCCATTAACCACTTAAATATACTTCTATTACTTCATATAGAAATACCTGCAAAATTGAGATATTACATTTTGGCAAGAACATATAATTACAATAAACTTTTACTATTTCATTTTCACATTTTTTATGCTTTAATAAGAATTAACCGCTCACTTTACTTTTTGGGGCTCTTAAGAATTTACTATTTACATTTTCCTTGGTCAGTATACTCACTTGTCTACATGGGGATTTTATGGGGTCCTAGGAAGGAGAAGATAATCAGGGCTAGTGCACAAAAATATGAGGGCACATAATGGAGGTGAGAGAAATGAAATGCACAGGAGGAAAAGGAAGAAGAACATGAAACCTGTGAATAGTATTAAAATTTGTGGTCTGAAATGAAAAATCTCTCTCTCTAATAGGCCTCCTCAGCATATGCAGCTTAACACACAATGAGGACGCCACACAATCTGCCATTGATAAGAATTCCTGCCCCACGGTCAACACATTGTTATGTAGTGCCTAATAAGCATAATTGCATTACCTACAAACGCCCACGAGAAGCAAGATGAAATTGAATAAAACAAGCACACAATCCAATTGTAAATACCATAAGCTGAAGAAAACCCAATATGCTGGATATAGTAAACGAAGAAGCATTACAGAATAATACGAGCCAGGATATCTGACTGTGACAAAAGACGGGGCTGCTATATATATTCCGCATTGTTCAAGCAGGCTCGCCTTAAAAAAATAAAATGTGAAAAGCATGGCATAACAATGAATAATAGCAAGCTTCCATCTGAATCGGCTCTCAAATCACACTGGGTATATAGGAATTCCAACCCTTTCAAAGACCCGCAAGAATGCTTGTCTAACTATTACAGTTTAGTCGCATATGTGATCCGTTTCGGTCTCGTTGTCAATCCAAAACTTCAGATTAGCAATACAGCAATTAATATGCAGCACGTATACGGAAGCAATAGAATCAATTAGCACTTTTTCTTAACGTAAAGTCGAATGACAATAAGGCTTAACATTGACAATGAAACAAATTTGAGCTAAAAGCCTTAAACACCGCAAGTGCACAGAGTGAAATACTATAGAGCAATGCATAATGACAACTTGAAACAAACTCCAGATGCAAATACCATGAGTAATGAATGGCAACTAGTGAGCCCACGCAGGGTTTGAGTCAAAGATGGAAGAAAGATTATTTAGATTTGTATGTATCGTTTATTCTTACAGCTATTTCTAATTATCGTTGTAGAGAGCAAAATGAGCTAAGAACCAAGCAAAAAGAAGATTGATGAAGATTGGATTTTTGCGTACCTGATTACTTCGTTACCTCCTCTCTCTGACTGGCCTGAGAAAACAATTACTGAGGACTCAAGTACGTTCGGATTCGCTCCACAAATATTTGTCCACTGGGACTCCGCTGCGTTGAAACGGCGCCGTGCTGGATCGATGATAAACGAGTTGCCTTCTAAAACAAAACAAAAAATTTGGCCGAAAACTTTTTTAACAGTTTGACAACCTTCGTTTTCAGCTTCAAATATAGTTCAGTCGTAAAATGTTAGAACGTGGATGTTTATAAACTCCCAACTCTTAATTTTTCATATTCTATTCTATAACCTCTCATTGCTCTTAATTTTTCATATTCTATTCTATAACCTTTCACTGTTGGCATTCCATGTATGTTCAATGTTTTAAACTTATAACTTCCTTAATGAATGGTTTGTGGGAGTTTCTTGTGATTAAGTACCATTATGCTCATCTTTATTTACTTGTAACTATAGATATAGAGTTCAATTGTTAGAGGCCTATAAATAGAGGTTATGGGCAATGTATTGGAACCAAGAATGATGTGAATAAGAGCTCCTCCATGTTTCTTCTTTAATATTCTCTATATCCCTTTCATATCAACTCTTATATTTTCTAATTTTATACCAGAAACATCAATAAATTCAAAGGACTATACTTATAATTCATTTACGAATCTAATAAAATCTGTTAATTCAAAAGGAAATATGTGTAATAAACTAAATGGTGATTAGGATGATGACATAATAGAAGAACTGGTGATTAGGTGCCTAAGTGGACCAATCAAATCAACTCATAGACTTTTATATATGTATACAGATTGACCATCATCAATTTAAGATTCCATTCATCAAGTTCAATCCTAAATCCCTAAAACATGCTCAATTCCCTAAGCAATAACAATAAAAATAAGATTAAATAAATTGAAATAAAATTAAGAAAAATAATTAGTGGGAATTAATAATCTCTAATAGCCCCTTTGGTTCACCTAACTGGTGGGAAGGGAAGATGGGCAAGTTCCCTTGTTTGGGAAGCAATGTTCACACCATCTTCCTAGTAACTTAACTTCTTGAGGCCTACCAATCTTTTTGTTAAATGTGGGAAGATGAGATCCTCCAAAAATGATGGGCAAAGATGCTGAAGGAGATACTGACGCCACCCAAAATGTAACACTTAAAGCCCGTTTGGATACAGCTTTTGAGAAGTCCTTTTGGTGGAGAAGGGCTTTTTCCAGAATACCTTTTGAGAATGGCTTTTGTGAAAAAGTTGGTTTTGAAAAAATAAGAGTGTTTGTATAAATGTTACCATAATGGCTTTTTTTTTTTACAGTGAAATGACAAAAAGGGCATTGGCTTTTATAATAATTACATGTAAGGGTTGTGATGAGATATAAAT
>JBAGKO010000003.1:20577634-20587838 GCA_037177275.1 Acacia concinna | reverse complement strand
AATGGTTTGTGGGAGTTTCTTGTGATTAAGTACCATTATGCTCATCTTTATTTACTTGTAACCATAGATATAGAGTTTAATGGTTAGGTTAGAGGCTTATAAATAGAGGTAATGGGTAATAAGAATGATGTGAATAAGAGCTCCTTAATGTTTTTCCTCTAATAATCTCTTTATCCATCTCATATCAACTCTTATATTTTCTAATTTTATAATAAGTTCAATTTTTTTTCCACCAAAACAAAATATAATTTGTTTTCCTTCCTAACCTTTATTTTAAGATATTAGACTCACCACTTCTATAATATTTGATGGTGAGTCTAATATCTTAAAATATTTTTAAAGGCATTCATCATCATAATGTAAATTTTTGATACTTTTAACATCCTTAAATATTTTTTTAAAAGTATTCAGCACTATAAATTTTGTTTTATGACTGTATTTATAACTAGGGTCAATGTGATTAAATAGTCATCAACTTTTCTTAAAAGTGCAAAAATAACCATAAACTATTTTTTGAAGCAAAAGTAACTATGAACTTTTAAAAATGGTGTAAAACCGTTAAGTTACTGTAGCAAACTGTTAATTTATTGTATAAAACCCTTATAAAAAATTAACGGCACTATAGTAAGTTAACGGTTTAAAACTATTTTTAAAAAATTTACACTATTTTTAAAACTCTATAGTTACTTTTGTTCTAAAAAATAGTTCATAGTTATTTTTACACTTTTTAAAAAACTTGATGGTTATTTAAACACTTTATCTCTTATAACTATATCATAAAAAAATATTTTTAGAATGTTAATATCCTAAAAAAATACTTTAAGTGATTACAAGGACTATAAAAAATTTTAGAATACTTTGATGCATCGGGGCACCCTAACCCATTTTTTTCCTCCCATTTCAACTATTTTTTCAACAAAAATGCTGTAAAATGCTAAAATGTATTCCGTTCATCTCAACGGAATCTGAGCTGCACTGTCAGCCTCCCTTCTATATTGATATTGATTGACGATTTTATGAACGTTTTTCAAGAGAACGCGCAGAATTTTTGCTGTGACTGACAAGATGATGAGTGGGGTTTCGCCTTCAGCATCTCCCGTGCCATTTTCTTGTTCCTCGTCCAAACCCCAATTTCCTCTCCATCATTTGTCCTGGAATTCAGTTTTGCCTTGTACTTCATCATATCCCAAGCTCAAAAGCTTAAGATTTGCCGGAAGAACGAGTTATCCGAACATTGGAGTTCGATGCAATAGTAGTATCTGGCCAGGTGGCCCCGGCTCTGGTACAAAACATTTTTTTAATTTTGTTTTTCTTTTTTATACTTTTAAGGTTGTCTCTCCCTGACCAAGAAGATGCTGCTATTGTTCACATGTATAAGGCCAAGATGTTTTTTATGTGATTGCTTGATCATTTATATCATTATATGAAGAGGGTTTATCGAATGAAGTTTTAGGATGTTTGACTGATGGGTTTTGGTCTTATAAGCAACGAAGTATCATTAGGTATTGTATTTGGTACGAGTACCGGTGTTTTTGAAGTATAATGAACACAATCGATTGAAATTTCCATCCCTAGTGTTGTTTCGTTTTCTGCATTTGCATGAGAAATGAGAATGTGTATTCTCGTGTGCCTCATTTTTTTCCTATTTTACGAAATGATCTAGTTAAATTTAGATATTATGGATTTTTTGACCATTTTTAAGAGCTTCCATTCTTAGACCCTGGGTTCAATTTGATGCAATGGAGTCATTATATTAATTGGTAATGACGCCACTTGGCAGAATTGACATGCACTAAGTTGTAAATGGGTCTATGGCAGCCTAGTTTGTATGGCTTTCACTTTGGTGCTCCAGGTAGCCGTTTTCAAAAGAATGGCTTTCATTCTGGTAGTCCCTGTACCCCTCTCCCAGGTGGATGCTCAGGGTGCCATTCAATTTTGACCATTTGGGTACCGAGTGACCCTTTCCAAGGTTGGCTAGCTCTTAATGAAAGATTCATTTGCTATGACTCAAGCCAAGAGTAGGCTAGAATGTTAGGCAGGAGAGCCTCAAGACTTTAAAATGCCATCTTAAGGCTTCATGGTTACCCAAGATGCTAAGAGGTAGCTTAGGAATGTTGCACAATCTGTCCATTTCACACCCATGTTTTCTTGGAAGTTCGTTGAGTGTTTGATTGAATTGAAGGCTTAGGGTGTGTTTGGTATGAGGGGATGTTACAAGATTGTAAAATCAATCTTGATTGTTTAGGTTTTAGGATAGAAAGAAGATAGGAGAGGAAGAGAATTAGGAAATCAGAGGGTAATAAGAACAGAAATCAGAAACAGAGGGAAAGAGACAGAAGACAGAACCGAGAGGGAAGAGAGAACATAACAAACTGAATTCATTCATCAATCAAAATCATTCGTACATGTTAATTAGCCTTACTTATATAGGCTAAGTACACAATTGCCTTGCTTGCTACTTACTCTAATTCTTATTGGGCCTATTAAATCCTAATCCCTAATTAACATATTATTAATAGACTAATAGACTATTAGGGATTCATATTATATTTACATAACAGGGGAGGGGAGGGGAGTTGGAGGATTTTACTCCCCTCCCCTTATTTGGATAACAAAAAATTTTAGAAGGGGAGGGAAAATTTTTCAAGATTTTCCTCCCTCCCCCTCCTAATCCTTCCTTCCAAAATTGGGAGAAGGAAGTTGGAGGATTTTACTTCCCTCTCCTTATTTGGATAACAAAAAATTTTAGAAGGGGAGGGAAGTTTTTTCAAGATTTTCCTCCCTCCCCCTCCTAATCCTTCCTTCCACTATGTCTAAATTGTTTCCCTTTTAGATTTATGTTATATATTGATAATATCATATTGTATTGTATTTTTTACCGCTCTATACATATTTTTAATAAGAAAAATAAATTAATACATACATTTTGAAAGTTTCAGATAATTTTTTTTATTACCTAACAAATAATAATTCTCCTTTATGTGCTACATTTCAAAAACTTTTACATTGACTTGCGTCTATTTTATTTTTTATTGACTGTATTCTTATGTTGTTGATTACCTTTTTTTACATTATTAAAATCCCTCCCCTCCCCTCCCTTCCATTTTTATCCATCCAAATAAGGTAAAATAAAATCCTTCTCAAACCTTCCCTTTTCCTCCTCTCCATTAAAATGCCTCCCCTCCCCTCCCCTCCATTGAGCCAAACATACTCTTAGTGTATACAGTGTTGTATATATTGGTTTTCAATGCATAAGGTAATGATTCACGCAGGTGACGGTGACAGCAGGAGCATTCTGGATGCTTTTTTCTTGGGAAAAGCACTAGCTGAAGCTGTAAATGAGCGTATTGAGTCCACACTTGGTGAGTTTTTGAGTGCTGTCGGTAGACTGCAAGCTGAACAAAGAAAGCAAGTTCAAGACTTCCAAGTAAGGGCAGTTTAAGCTAGCATTACAATTTACTGCATTCCTGATCAATATCAAATTTCATATACCATTCTACATGGAACCATTTGCTGTCTGATATCTCTTTGCTTCAGGACTGATCAAATAATATCATGTTCCATTTTCTCGATAGCTGATTTTAATATTATAAAAATAGAAACTGTTCACTGATTTCATTTTTGACAGTTTTGCAATTCAACTGTTTGGATGTCCGGAAAGTACACCATGAATTGCTAATTGCATTGCAGAGAATAATGCGTCCCTGTCTATCATTGAACATAGATGTAAAATAGGTGATTTTAATTACTGGAGTTTGTAAGCATTCAGTATCTTGGTTCCCATAAACACTATACCACAAAAAGAATTCCAGCTGTTCAAATTTGAAAGTTGCATTTGTTACTGAACAGTTAAGAAATATAGCACCTGAAGACTGAGAAGATGAGCAAGAGAGAGGTTACTAATTGATATGCCAGAGAATGGTATGTTTTAGATTAATGAGATATGCGGTAGGAAAAGATATGTAATATATTTATAACATTAGGACACATGTTCTTATTAGAAATTTTTATTTTGGTTCTGTGACCTAAATGGGCCTCTAAGTGATTAGAGGCATGACCCATTGGTCATTAATTTGTCATATTGACTTTGAATTTTGAGAATTTAGTGATTTTTTCCATATTGTTCTGTTGGAAAAGAGGTCGAGTATGCCTCGTATTTTGTCTTATCCAAAATCATAGAAAGATAATACATCATAGGTCTCTAAAGATAGAGAGAACAACTAACCCTAACCCTAACCCAAACATCTTATCATAATCTTGACTAATCACCAAATATGATAAGATAATATCATATTACAATAAAATTAGAAATTCTAATACTAAATAATAATAGCAATAATTCATACTATAATATATTTCTCAACACTCCCCCCAAGTTAGAGAGTAGATGTTTACCATTCCTAGCTTGGATATAAGCTCTTCAAACTGAGGTCTCTCAAAAGCCTTAGCAAATAGATCCGCCACATGTGAACTGGAGCAGATGTGAGATATTTCAAATTCCTTTGAATCAATTTTTTCTTTTATAAAATGCCGGTCAATCTTTACATGTTTAGTTCTCTCATGTTGAACAAGATTCTTGGCCATTTTTATTGCAAATGTATTTTCACAGAATATTTCCATCCTTTTTCAATTCTCTGAGTAACATCAATAACCAGATACCCTCACACATTCCTTGAGCCAGTGCTAGAAGTTCAGCCTCTACACTACTTGATACAACCTCCTGCATCTTACTCCTCCAGGTCACCAAGTTTCCCAAGGCATAGGTGGTGTACCCCATAGTAGATCTGCTATCTTGTTTAGAGTCTACAAAATCGGCGTTAGTAAAAATTTGCATTCCTCTATTGTCTCCCAATCGTCATTTTTAGATAGTGCAGAATTCTCATTACCAGATTCATATGTTCCTCATTATGATCATTCATGTATTGACAAGCAAAATTCACAAGAGATAAAATATCTAATCTAGTGTGTGACAAGTAAATTAGTTTTACCACAAGTTGTTTATATCTGTGTATGTCAACCTCCTGCTTCTTACTCTTCCAGGTCACCAAGTTTCCCCAGGCATAGGTGGCGTACCCTGTCATAGATCTGCTATCTTGTTTAGAGTCTGCAAAATTGGCATTAGTAAAAATTTGCATGCCTCTATTGTCTCCCTTTCCAAAGAGTAAGCCCTTTCCAAGCCTCTATTGTCTATTTGCTTACCTTATTTCTTCCCACCTTGCCATCTAGCCTTGGGGGTACCTTCATATAAACCTCCTCTTCAAGGTCTCCATCTAGGAAAGCATTTTTAACATCTAGTTGGTACAGTGGCCAATCTAGATTTGCTATGAGAGACATAAATACTTTCACAATATTAAGCTTAGCTGTTGGCGTAAATGTCTCTTAATAATCGATTCCAAGACCTGTGTAAATCCTTGTGCCACTAGTCTTGCTTTATAACATTAACACTACTGTCAGGATTATACTTGGTGAATATGCGCTTACATCCAAAAACCGATTTACTTGGAGGATGATCAACAATTTTCCTAGTACCACTCTTTTCAAGTGCACCCAATTCTTCCTCTATTGCCCTTTCCACTTTTCATCTTTATAAGCTTCATAAAAGGTAGGTGGAGTTTTCTCTAATGACACAGTATGCATAAACGCCTGTAATTTTGGAGATAATTTATCGTAAGCTACGAAGTTCTATATAGGATGGTGTATTGTGCACCTTCTTACTCCTTTTTTGAGAGCTATGGGCAATGCATCATCCTTTCTTGTAACATTAGAATTTGGAGTAGGAGATTGGTTTGTAAGTTCTCTTCTTGACATGGGTTCAGCCTTACTTTGTCTGCTATAAAGATGAATCTTTGGGGCTTTTGGACTCTTTGAGGAGATTTGGCTTGAGGGATAACTCTATTCTCAGGTGGTAATGGGTCATGTTTACTCTTTTCAAGTTCTTGGTCAGGCTCAAAGGCTGGATTAGGAGGATTAGGTGTAGAGATAAGCTGATTTGGTTCAGTGAAAGGTATGGCTAATGATAAGCTGGGCAGTATATAGGGCATCCATTTTTGTGACAGGGACTCCCCCTAAATGGGTGCCTTAAGGTAAAAGGGTGAATATTCATGGAAGGTGACATTGCAAGAGAGATACATTTTCAATGTAATGGGACAATAACACTTGTAGCCCTTTTGAAAGTTGGAGTAACCAAGGAAAATGCATTGGAGGCAGCGTAAGACTCAAGAAGCTTTTGAAGAGGGGTATCAAACTGAAGAACGCGAGATGGCATTTGATTGATAAGGCGAGTGGCTGTAAGGACGGCTTCCCCCCAAAAATGTGGAGGGTGTTGTAGGAAAATAATAAAGGTCGAGCAGCCTATAAAAGATGGCAGTTCTTTCATTTGGCTATTCCATTTTGTTGAGGGGTATTAACACAGGACATTTGATAAACGATCCCATGCTTGGAAAGGAAGGTTGTCATAGTGGAGTTAACAAATTCCCACCAATTATTAGTTCATAGGATTTGAATCCTATTTTGAAATTGAGTATTAATTAGGTCATGGAATTGTTGGAAAATATGTTTGACGTCAAATTTTCCTTTTAATAAATGTACCCAAATGAGTTGCGTGTGTTCATCAATAAAGGTAAGGAATCAACGAGTGCCACTAACATTTTTAATGATCGAGGGACCCCATACATCACTATGGATTAGTGTAAAGGGTTTGAAAGGTTTATAGGGTTGTGGAGGATAAGATGCTTTAGTATGTTTAGAAATTTGACAAATCTCACAAGAAACAGAATATGAAATTTTATTACGCAAATGAGGATACTCCTTATTTAAATAAGAAAAATTTGGTTAATCTAACCTAAAGTGCATAAAAGAGCGTCATTACTCTGAATTGAAGAGAGAGCACTAACATTCTTAGAACCTAAAAACCAGTAGAGACTCCTACACTTCTTTGCTGTGCCAATTCTCGTCCCCTTCTCCACAGCCTGAAATACACTACCAAATTGATCAAAGTTAACATGGCACTTGGACTGCGTGTGATAATACTGATAGAAATTAAGTTTCAGTCAATAGAGGGCATGTAAAAGATATTGTCTAGGATCAAGTCATCATTAAGGTTGGCCTGTCTTCAAACCATCAGCAATATTGACAAAAGAACGTGAGGGGTTATATTTGAAGTCAAATAGTAATGAAAAATTGCTGGTCATATAGTGAGTGGCACTAGAATCAACATCCATGAATCTGGGTGAGGGTTATTACCTTTGCGAGCAGAACTAGTCGACCTAATAGTCGGGCCATCATCAATCTTGGTTATGCGCGAGTCAATCATTTGTTGAATCATAGTGAACAACTCAAAATTAAAAGAGTTACTGGTAGGATTACTATTTGTGGGTGAGTCAGTATTAGCTTTAACGGCAAACACCCCCATTTAGGCTTAAAGTTAGCAGGCTTGCCATGTTGCTTCCAACATTTATCCTTTTGCAATACTCACAGGTTGGTCGCTACCCCTGTTTACTTTTTTAATCAGAATTGGTTGGACCTTTAGCTACCATTGCAATAGATTCCATCGTATGTTGAGGTAGAATGGGTTTGGAGACTAATTGCCTACAACTCTTCCCATTTGAGCTCAGCAAAGACCTCATCTAAAGAAGGAAGAGGGCAAGGGGACATAATACATCCTCTTACATCATCATTAGTAGGATTGGTAGCCAAGAGAGTAGTGTAGATATGATCTTTCTCCAATATTTTGCGATAAGTTGTTGCATCCTCAGTACACTTCCACTCATGAGAGTCATAGAAATCAAGTTGTTGCCAATACATGACAAATTTATTGTGTAGTTTAGCAATATCCATATCACCTTGTTGCAATTCATGAATGAGCCTCTTGATTTGTAAAATGGCAGCAGTATTTTCTGTTGCAAAATAGCACCTTTTGACAGCTTCCCTTACTCCTGCAGCAGTTGGAAATAAGAGGTAGTTCTGGCCAATATTTGGAGTCATGGAATTTATGAGCCATGACTTAACCATTTTAGTTTCTGCTTCTGTATACCAGAGTTTGTATCTGGGTTATGTTTGAGATGGCTCAGTAGCTAAATCATTGAAATAGTCATCCTTTCCTTTCCCAACAGCATACATTAGACCACATTGGGACCATGGGATATAATTATTCCCGTTGAAATGATGAGTAGTGATAGAGATGTTGTGGCCTGTTCAAAGATGTAGGAGGAAGAAATAAGGAGTCTGATGCTCCATCCTCAATCTTAGAGGGATTGATTTTTGTGGTATTTAAAGCTTGGAAGGAGCCAAAGTTCATCATGGATTAATAAGAGAGATACCACTTGGAATATAAGTGAAAATACCACTTGGAAGGAATTTTTGTGCAACGGAAGAAGGAAATAAATTGTGACACGACTCTGATGTCATGTTGGAAAAGAGGTTGGGTGCGCCTCTTATTTTGTCTGATTGAAAATCATAGAAAGAAAATACATCATAGGTGTCTATATATAGCGAACAACTAACCCTAACCCTAATATCTTATCATAATCTTGACTAATTACCAAATATGATAAGATAATCATATTACAATAAAATTAAAATTTCAAATACTAAATAATAATAGCAATAATTCCTAGTATAATATATTTCTCAAGACATTCCTTCCTGTTTTACATCACTATAATTTAGTATCTTGATGGATATGTGAGAGAATAGCGGGTGGTTTAGAACACCTAGGAAATGCTGTATGACAGAGTATCTGTACTTTTTTGGGGTATTTTTTCTTCAGGAATCCTTATGTTGGTTTTGTCTCATAGAAATGGCCTTCTAACCATTTAGGCTTGGATTTTATATTTGTGAGGAGCCGGCACGGTTTTCTGGAAGCATAATGATTGATAAAGTTTAACTGCTGATCGAGAACACTTGTCGAATAGCCTCCATGTGCTTGTGCCCTGGATTCTATCTAAGAATGAACAGAAGACAGGATATCCCTTAATTTAAAATTCTTTCAATCAGTTTTATAGTTAACTAATTCATTAATTATCACAACATGAAGTCTGATATCCAAAATATCGCACATCGGAATTTTAGACAAAAATCAAGTTTGATCATCCAGTTTTGAAGGTATGATTTTGTTCAAATGTCATTATTCTACTGACTAGTAGTTCTTCCATTGTATGAGAGAATGATTTGATGATCAGAAATTCTGAGGTTTTTTCTTTACAAAATAAATCCGAAGGTTAAAACGTCAAACAATTTTATTATAGTTTTGAGGATCAACATAAGGTTTTTTTTGTGTAAAGTTGATGATTTTCAAGTCAATACTTGTACTATGCAACTTGCCCTTGAAGATGTAAATTCGGGGAAACAAAATGCATGTGCAGGATGAAGTATTGGAAAGAGCCAAAAAAGCAAAGGAAAAGGCTGCACGAGAAGCCATGGAATCGCAAGGGCAGATATCCAAGTCTTCAGCGGATACAGAAGTCGCAGACTATGCTGCTTCCGGACCTTCATATTCTGCAACGGAAACAGTTGCTTCTGTCCAGCCTTCCCCTCCGTATGAAACAACTAGTGATCCTGAGGAAGATGAGCGATCTGCTTTTAATTCTTCGACTGATGACTGATTTTTCATTCATGAATGTATGAGTCTATGAGATACTAAATCTATGCTATATAGAGGATATGCCTTCGCAGCCTAATGAAGTTATCAAGTTGACAGTTCTATATGTTATTCTTTAGCTAGTTAGTCTAATCCTTTTAGTTCCAAAGAATTTTGAATTAATAAGTTTTTATAGTTTAAGAGTTTCTGATCAGGTTTTTATTGCTTTGTAATTCACAAGTTGATCAGTTAGTGCCATCGTATCTTGTTCCTTACATTTTAATTTAGTTAAATTCAGTTTTTATAGTTTTGCCTTAGTTGTAGTATTCGTATCATATATTTCATGAAATTTAGAGATTAAAGTCTTAAATGCGTTGTAGTAAGTTAAAATTTAGAGCCGGATTTTTAACTACCTTAAGATTATAATTTATGAGTTTTATCAAATCAAGATTCAAAGATTAAGTTACAATCAAATCAAAATTATAAAATCAAAAGGTTTTAATTTTCCTTTTTTCATGTGATGTTTTACAAATGTTTAGGTATATACTCTTTTTTGAATAGGAAAACTGGATAATCTACTGCATATAGCAGTATTACAAAACACAAGAGACCTACTGCTAATCACCT
>JBAGKO010000003.1:20535888-20557073 GCA_037177275.1 Acacia concinna | reverse complement strand
AAATTCCCATGGCTTGTGAACACTATCCTCACCGGAGAAGTTGTCAAAACATGCTTATAAAGTTGTCAAAACGGCCTACGAAGTTGTTAAAATTCCCATGGCATATGAACATTACCCCGCTTGATAAGTTGTGAAAACGTGCTTATCAAGTTGTCAAAACGGCCTGCGAAGTTGTTAAGATTCCTATACACTATGAACAGTACCCTCGCTTGAGAAGTTGTTAAAACGTGATGATGAAGTTGTCAAAACGGCCTGCGAAGTTGTTAACATTTCCATACATTGTGAACAGTACCCCGCAAAATTTTTAATATTTTCTTTTATCTCTCCACTGCACAAAATGACAAGGGAGGACTGCAGAAATGACAAGGGCAGCAGGGTAATTTTACAAATGAACATAATTATAAAAAAGTCCCTAGGGACCTCATGTTAAGGGAAACGTGGGGGGGACTTTTTTATAATTAAGTTTGACTTTTAGGACCTAGGGGTCATTTTCCCTTTAAAAAATAGGGGACTTATATGTGAGGTTAAAATAGATATTTTTATATGTTTTCAGATATATTATATTTTAATGATAGATTTAGTCAAACCTACTAGATAGTTTGCTGCTACAATTTAGGATCTATTTTTTTATATATATTAAGAAAAATAAGTATCATATGTAAATATACTGCAAATATAAATAAGGGATAGATGAAGATCTCAAGAGCCATTAAATCTCTTAGATATTTTCTTATACTCCTTCTCTACATCAATTAGAATCACAATTGCAATTTTTTGAATATTATTTTCCTTTTCTTAATTTCATATCTGATTTTACTAAAATACTTTTCTATTTATATTTTATCGATCATTCCGAATTAGTTAATACATTGCTGGTATCTTAAAAAATTTATTGCATATATTCTTCCCAAAACACGAAACACGCCCTTCGACAATTGGTACAGAGGAAGGAAAAGAAGAAGAAGAAGAGTATTGGTTTCTTGGAATCTTCCCATTCCGTTTGCCATGAGCGGATTACTGTTCCGCAGTTCTAGAGAGTAGACTGCTCTTTGACCTCGTCCGTTCCAAAATTTTCAAATTTGAAAAAATCAATACCAAACGTGGCATTTTCGTCATAATGCGCCACCTTGGAGGGCATTAAAATCTAGTCCGAATCAAAATAGAAAATACACGCTTCTTCTAGCCTCAGTTCCCATTCAATCCCCATAGTTGTCAACCTTCTTCCCCGCCCCTCCCCTCTCTCTGTCCGTTTTGAAATATTCTCCCTGCAACAATTTACGAAACCCTTCGATTTCTTTCTGAATCTGTGGTTGGATTTGTGTTCTTATGGGTCAGCAATCGTTGATCTACAGCTTTGTGGCGAGAGGCACGGTGATCCTTGCTGAGTACACCGACTTCTCTGGCAACTTCACCAACATAGCCCTGCAGTGCCTCCAGAAGCTCCCGGCCTCCAACAACAAATTCACCTACAACTGCGACGGTCACACCTTCAACTACCTCGCCGATAATGGATTCAGTAATTTCTATTTCGTCCTCTCTCTGATCTTGATCTTCTTCTTTGCTTCCTCTCCCTGATCTACGTTTTGCTGTATTTTCTGATTTATTTTGTTGGGCCATTTTTTTAGTTGTTTTGCCCCTACGTTGGATTCCGATGATGAAGTTCTTATATGTTTAAATAAATTTTTGTGTTATAATGGAAGTGGTCTTACTGGGTTCAGTTTCGGTGTTAAAGTTTTGGAGAAAGAAATATACAGGTGCATCGGTGTAATGGATCTGTTGTATACATTCAGTGGGATCGTATTGTTCAAAAGGTGAAAATACTAGGAACCTTGCGGTTGAAATGGTTTAGGCAGATGGGTTCAATGGATTTAAGTTTATGTATAAATAACATATTTAAAATGCGGTAAAGTGTGTGCCGGTTTAGTTTCTAGCTAAAGCCTCGTATAATACTATAATATGGTGGTATTTCCATTAAATCCCGTCATTCTCTGCTATACTTGGGATAATCTAACGGAGGATTGATCTTAATTGCTTTCTAACACCTTGATCGGGGCCATCGGTGATTTGATTATGGAATCTTGATCTCATAATAATGGGCAAAATGAGATTGAGAATCAAAAGACTGTTGCGCCTAGCCTGACTTTGTTATGGGCTGTCAGCAGAAATGTTCACTGTTATCAACTTTCAGGGAATAATTTTGATAGTAACTTTACATTATTCCCCGCTTTTACCCCCTTCTGTCACCTTAATTTCATTCACTAGTGATGGTAAGATCAAAGTTGATAGGATATGAGAAGTTCTATACATATGTGCTTTCAAGAAGATTTAGCAGTAATATAAAGCATCAAGAATACTTTTTTCTGATTTGAGAAGAACTACATGTCATGCTCTGTGATTTTTAAAGATTCTGATTGGTGTTCTATTGTTCTTATTGCATGTTTGTTGTTTTCTTCTTTTCCTCCCAACCATAGCCTATTATTAGTCAGGCTAACTTAATCTATTACTTTGTAGCTTATTGTGTAGTGGCAGTGGAGTCTGCTGGTCGTCAGATTCCATTGGCCTTCCTTGAACGAATTAAGGATGATTTTTCCAAGAGATATGGTGGAGGAAAAGCTGCAACAGCTGCTGCTAAAAGCCTTAACAGAGAATTCGGGTACTTACGTTCACTTCAGTATATATAAAACGGACCTTGCTTTCTGTTGTCAATGGAATTAATACGAAGACTAAATGTTGTTCATGGTGTAGACCCAAGTTGAGGGAGCATATGCAGTATTGTGTAGATCATCCGGATGAGATTAGTAAACTTGCAAAAGTGAAGGCTCAGGTTTCTGAAGTTAAAGAAGTTATGATGGAAAATATTGAGAAGGTATGTCACTTATGTGCTGCCAATATATATTCTTTTAGGGTAGATGGACTATCTCCTCTTTATCTCTTGAAAAGTGTTGTATTTGCGATTTCCTCAGATTTTCTTTAGTCAGATTTAGATATAACTGTATTCACTCCCCCTCTGATTTTGTGTTAATAAGATTATGAATTATCTAATATGCGGCTTTTATACATGTAATGTACTGTCTTATATGCAGGTTCTTGACCGTGGAGAGAAGATTGAGGTTTTGGTGGATAAAACTGAGAATCTTCGCTCGCAGGTAAGATCCTATTATGATTCAAACATAAACTTAGAAAGAATAAATAGTGATAAATTGAGCTAAGAAAATATCAAGTCAAGAATGTTATCCATTTTATAGTATTTTTCTGATTGATTTTATACTTTGTACTGTGAGAAACATGGAAGTAGTTATCTCCAGTGTATCTTCACGCTTCTTCATGTAAAGGTGGATAATTACAAAACACAAACAATTAGATAAAAATTGAGTGGATCCCAGGTTTTTGGCTAGTCCACAAGAAATGGAGCCCCTTTTCCTTATTTAAAAATCAAGATATGCAATATACAAGAGATGTTAATTTAAGGATACAGGAACTGCTATTATTCAGTAAAAACTATTATTTTTTAATTATTCCTAACTCAACGATACAAGAGGTCCTTTTTTTTTTTGTGTACCTAGCAAGTCGTTCTTAAATATAAGTCCAAACTATTTCTTCAGTCATGAAAAGATATATTTTGGAAGGATGACATAGAACAAATTAGTTTCCGACTTGAATAATTTTCCTTTTTCATTGAGTGTACTCAATGGGATTGTGAAAATATTTCTGTTTTGTGAAGGCGTAGAAAATTGAACTTGCGCCGCCTTCTACCATGTGTCAAAACGTGTTTGGTTTGAAAATGTGTGTGGATTGTAATTGACTATTTTACATTTCAACTGTACTCTGCAGGCGCAAGATTTCAGGACGCAGGGAACCCAGATGAGGAGGAAGATGTGGTTGCAGAACATGAAGATAAAGCTCATAGTTTTGGGTATTATAATTGCATTGATTCTCATAATTGTTCTTTCGGTGTGCCATGGTTTCAATTGTGGTAAATGAGTCTTCTAGCACTCAGGATCATCGCTTTGGGGTTTTTGTAATTCTATATATCTGCTTAATGTGAACATTATAGATTTTTTCATTTAATTTTCTTAAGCCTTGTGTAGAGAAATTGCCTAGATGGGAAATGAATGTGTGGTAGTTACGAGTGCATGGCTTTGCACAATGGCCGCTTTACATTTTTGAGGACTGATTGGTTCATTTGTAGAATTCTATACATATTGAATGGTCTATTGAAAACATCTAAACTTAAAAGGCCCACATTATACTTTTAGTTTTGAGTTTACATGATATGCACTTTTTTTTTTCACAAAGACATGATTTTGATCCTTTGATTTTATAAAATTTACTTTGTTTTATAATTCTAACACGGTTAATATTATTTACGGAACATGCAAACTCAAATAATAATTGTGTAAATTTACATGATAATAGCAATCAATTGTTATTAATCTTAAATTTAAAATTTAGGTAAATGGAAAAATATATAAAATTTGTGTAATTAAATGTTACTAGTTATCACTTGGTTTGCAATGTCGCCATATTTTGTTAGCTACATTAACGTTTTAAGAATTATATAATTAAAAGTATACTTTAAAAAGTTAAGGGTTTAAAAGTACTCTCTCCGGTCTTAATTATAATGACTCATTAACTTTTTTAAAGCATTTAAAAAAAATTAAAAAAGTTTATTATATTATTTTAAGATATTAAAATTTATCATTTTTTTTTTCAAAATGGAGGTCATAGGCTCGGGCAGGCACTAATGGCCTGAAGTTACAACGACGGGATCGAACCCGTGACCTCCTCCCATTTGGGAGATACCATTACTACTAGGCTACAAGGCCTTTGATTAAATTTATCATTTTTTTGTAAATTATATTGTTTGACTTATAAACTAACATATAATGTAACTAAACAAAATATATGACAATATAATTTAAAGAAAAATGATAAATTTTAATGTCTGAAAGTAATATAATTAGTTTTTTTAAGATTTTATAAAAAATTCAACGGATCCTTATAATTAAAACTGACGGGAGTATATTTTAGCCTTGGAATTTTAACGCATATGTTGACTTGAGGTTGATGGAACAATATTCTTGTGAAAATAATATGAGAACCTGTTCTTCCTTAGCTCTTGGAAAGTGATTGCGAATCCATGATAACAGTTCAATGAAATCATTATAAATAACTTATTAGAATCAATATTGTGTGAAGGGTCATAAAATTAAAATTATATTGAAAGGAAAAGAAAACTGATTGACTATTATACTCAGTACCCACGTTAAATTTTGTAACCTGCTATACATTTCAATCCTATTATCAATTTAGATATGTGTGATCTTAATACAATAACAATAATAAAGCCTTATCTTATTAGATGAGGTTGACTGCATGAACCGTAATATTGCGTTGTTATAATTTATAAAAAAACTAGATATTTAGATACATTATTACTCATTATATCCTGCTCTATAATCAAATCTTTAAATATGTGTCATCTTGACACATGATGAAAATAATATCTTAATTCAATAAACTCACATGTTGAACTTTAAGCTCATCATGGATATAGTTGTACTCTTAAAATCTTTATAATATGTATTTATGGAGTTGATATTGATATTTAAATACTAGTACAAGACAAAAATTTTTTTATTTGTCAATATTTTGTAATTTATCCATATTGATGCTCCCTCAACCATTATAAAGGAGGAGAGCAAATGGAGGAATTAAAGAAGATTATTAGAGTATTTTAAAAAGATACATATCATATCAACTAACTTAACCACCTTTCTTAATCTAATTAAATTAGATAAATATAAATTATATTGAGTATCGGATTAGTATTTTCTTAGCACGGATGTTTCTGATTGCTTCATGTTGAGACATCATAATCATCCACAAGGGGAAACCCATTTACTTAACAAATACTAATAATTTACATTTATTCAGGGTATATTGGTCATTTAGATTTTTTTCCTTGGGCCTAATTATTATCACAATTCAAAAATACTAGTGTGAGATTATGTACAATTTAGTATCCAAATTGAGCTCTAAGCTTGGTCCAATTGTCATTTGTTAAATGGTTTTTTGAGTTGTAATGCTTACCTTCTATTGGGCTTTGATTGCTGTTTCTAACAAAACTAAAAATGTCTTGTAAGTGTTATTTGCATAAGGTGTGCAGCACTGAGCACTGAGACTTTTAGATCGGCATTATTTATCCCTTTTCATATATGGGGACCCTGCTATGCTTTTTTGTGCACTCGTGTCAATTCTCTTAATCAATGATTAAAAGAATGATTGAGGGCTAATTTAACTTCCTTTATTGGCTTTTGGTTTTGCATAAAACACTCAATCCAATGATCTCTGTAAAAGTCTGAATCTGGCAATTCTTGTTTGCTTGTTAATCATTTGATGTCCACTAAAAATTGTGTTGCTTTTGGTTGTTTAGGTATTGCTTTATCTTTTCTACTGAAATTACACTCATCATTTGTAGGAACTAATCTAACCTAACCTATGGCGCTGCATGATGTAGCTTACTGTGTGGTTGCGGTTGAATCTGCTGGTAGACGGATTCCAATTGCTTTCCTCGAACGTATCAAGGATGAGTTCTCCAAGAAATATGCTAGAGGAAGAGCCGCAACAGTAGCTGCTCGTAGCCTCAACAGAGTTTGGGTGTTCACATACAATTGTAGAAATGGGCTTTTCTTCCATAAAATCCTTAGTTATTAATATTTGTTGTTTATGGATTTAGATCCAAGTTAAAGGAGCAGATGCAGTACTGCGTTGACCATCCAGAGGAGATTGACAAGCTTGCCAGAGTGAAAGTTCAAGTTTCTGAAGTCAAGGCCAGGGAGTTATAGTGGAAAATATTGAGAAGGTAAAAGCACCTATAATCTTTACAACTTCAAGGTCACCTTGCTCAAAAATCACACGTCTTTTTGTGGATGTGTAGCAAGCTGAAAGTCATGTAATAAAATTCCTTCAACTAACTTTATGGTTGGCTATAATATTTATGATTTTGTATGTTAAGGTTCTTGACCGTGCGGAGAAGATTGAACTTTTGGTAGACAAAACTAAAAACCTTCGTTCTCAGTTATTATATTATTACCTAATGAGTAATTCAGCAATTTTGTCAAACTCTGAACTTGAGGATAATCTAAAAAGAAATAGATTTCTTATTTCCATCTATTGATGTTGTTAGTTTTTAGTTGTAAAAAATTTAGAATTGTTGTGAATATTAATGATGAGATTGAATAAAACCAAAATATGTTGGGGCACGTTTGGATCAAGAAAGGAAATGGAGGGAAAATATTATTTAAATGTATGTAGAACTAACTCACCTTAGTAAAAAGACTATTTTACCCTACATACATTTAAATAATATTTTTGATTTAGGGTAAAGTGGTCTTTTACTAGAGTGAGTGGGTCCCAAATACATTTAAATAATATTTTTCCTCCTTTTCCTCTCCTTTCTTTTCCTTGATCCAAACGGGCCCTTAAACTTTAGGACAATGAAAATGAGTGCAAGATTTTGCATTGTTCATTTGTGCTTACATGCATTTGTCATATAATTGGAGATGTAGATAAGCTTGAAAGCCGGTGAGAAGAGCAGCGAAGGTTCCCTTGGTTATGTTATTGAAAATAGAGATCTTGGTGAATAGGTTGTGATCTGCTTGATCATGATAACATCCATACCCTCTAATTGACCTTTAACATTCTGTCAAATCATGCTCTAGGAAATAACTTGAGACCATAAAGTGATTACTTCAGCTTGCACTCTTTATTGGTTCTAGACTGCATGGTTACCCTCCTCTTCTAAGTTCCCACTTAGAAACTCATTCTTCAAAGCAAAAGGATGGAGTAGCCAATCAAGGGGGAGCAAGAACTTGATAGTACTGAACTTGGCGATAGGAAAAAAGTTTTTTGATAATCAATTATATAGGATGGCTGCAAGGGACATTGTCTTCAGTTTCAGGTTTCGTTTGATAATTAGTTTCAGGTCTGGCATTTTCTTATGGAGCTGTAATGACTCCGTGGTAGTGCAAGGCTGTTTTGTTACTGATGAGCTGCACTTAGATGCGTTTTACGAGTTTATAATGCCACAACAACATCAAATCACTAGAAACACAAAGGGCAACTTTAATATTCTCCAACTCTTTATCCTTGAGTAATCTTGACCACATTAAGACCAGCTTCCTCTTCAGTATTCCCAATCATCCCCTGGATCTCTAGTCCTAAAATTTACACCCATTATAATAGATATAATATTGCATGCCAAGGTGGAGTTGCACAATCCACACCAACAACTTAGGAGGGTTTACATTATTTACGATAACACAAAGAAAGAGTCTGCAACACGGACTGTGTAAGACATAGAGGCCTGGACTGTGATGGAAAATCAGCATATTTAATATTTTCTTAGTCGTGTTGAATTTGGTAAGGAGGTTTCTAACACTGGATTTAAGAGTTGTCTAAAGTCAGCTTCTAGTTGGTGATATTAGTGTTGAAATATACTATAGCGACGTTTGTTGCCTTCGTCTAGTTGTGTTTTTTGTTTCTCGCTTTCAAAAGAAAAGGAAATTATATGCGATTTATTTCAATCTTGTGGTTGTTTGGTTTAATCTTGATTTGTTGTTTGCTCCTTTTTTTTTCTCTTAATCTTTTTCTATTTTGTGATTGCTAGTGAATATCTATGGTTTTGCAGGCTCAAGATTTTAGACAGCAGGAAACTAAGATTAGGACAAATGTGGTGTCAGAATATGAAGATAAAACTAATAGTTCTTGCGATCATAGTTCTCCTGATTCTCGTTGTCGTTTTTTCTATATGCGGTGGCTTCAAGTGTGGTAAATGAGTCCTTTCCATTTTTTTTTCCTTGTAAAGGTTTGTCACTCGCAGGTTGGTTTTCCCTACACAATAATGTTTTTTAAACACACTCTTGTAACTCAAGTGATATAATGACATCTATTGTTGCATTGATGAGTTTGTCAACTGTTGGATATTATGTTCTAGTGGTCAATCATTGTACTTAAAATATTTTGATGTTTTATGAATTTCTCCAATTTTAATTATCATTAAGTTTGCATGTTTATTATGATAATTGTATCCATGGACAAATTATAAAGTTTGTCCTAAATGCCCCTGGTCGGTTGTCTATACGAAAGCAGAGATGAAATAAGACAAGTATGACTTTGATAAAGTATAGAGATATAAGTCAAAATCTTAGGCACTTGTAAGAATACAAGGTGCTGGACCGACCCGCTATGAGAAAGCTGCATAGATTAAGTCATAAGCTTATCTCATATGTAATCACGTCATAATGTCCTTTGACTTGAGATCATCATGGATTCTTACATAAGAATCACTAAGTTTTGACTTAGTCAAATGTCACCTTTGACCGGGTGATGATAAAGGCTATAATCGGGCTTATAGGTCTTTAATGCAAAGGAATGTGAATGATTAAGATGGGATTTGTCCCTCACATTACTAAAGAGATATTACTGGGCCCCTCGATGAGTGAGTCTGAAAATGTATGGCCATACTACATTAGAAGGAGTTTCCGTCTCTATTATCAGGCTACTCAAGGATCGAGAAAGTAATGGTCAGAAATAGGAAGATGATGTTCTCCATGCCTCATCCTTGACCGACATATTGCTTGACAAAAGGGACGTGACATGGTTGACAGGTTAAATCGTATTAACGATCCTCATATGATTTGGGTAGTCGCAATGTCTTACTAAAGGCCGCTTACGACTTGTGGGCTAGTGCGATGAATAGCCACTGCCAACTTTATATAGACCTACAAGGTCGTACACAAGAATAGCCCAATGCGAGGTCCAGATTTATTGAATCTATGATCTATCTAAGATTCAATAAATATGGTACATATTATTTAGGGTAATCGAAATATATATATTTACATATATATATATGACGAGGATAATAATATTATATATGAATAATGTTATTATTTAATATTAGTTTTAGTATTTAATTTATTAGATAAATTAAATCGGTTGGCTCATTATTTGGATTAATTGAGTGGATAATATTTATATATGTTATACAGATTTAATTAAATCAGACTAATTCATATTAAGATCTAGAAATTTGAATTTCAAATTTCAAAATACAAGAATTAATTCTAAAAGTTTGTTGGTTAAGATCTAAAAATTTGAATTTCAAATTTCGAAATACAAGAATTAATTCTCAAAGTTTCCAGATTTAGGTCTAGATATTTGAATTTCAAATTTTGAAATACAAGAATTAATTCTAAAAGTTTCCAGATTCAGATCTAGAAATTTAAATTTCAAATTTCGAAATACAAGAATTAATTATAAAAGTCCATTACGGCCCACATGAGTTTTATATAAGATTTGGAAGCTCATGAATGGGCGTGACGGATGAAAACATAGAGTGAGCCGCCATAAACCCTAGAGAGACGCAAGAGGCGCTAGTATGCAACTACGTTGGGATTATTTGTGTGTGGATACCGATAGAGGAAGTCGATCAGAAGCGTCGGCTCCTCGTGATCAAACAATTAAAGATGAAAAATGTACTATCAAACCACTTGATCTAAACGTCATTGATAAATCCATCGTTGGGATTAGAAATTTTAAAAGTTAATTTTTCTGTTGCGTGTATAGTCTAATCCCAACATCAAGAGCATATCATCATGTTTTTAATTTCAGAGATTGCTCATAATCCTTGAGTTATTGGAGCCTCATTGAGAATCTAAAAACATTATGTTTTTAGCACCTTGATCCCACACTCTTTTGAGCACAATCAAACATCTCACACAATTCATTTGTGAGGCAATCATCTTCTAATCAGAATAGAAAACCTTATATCAAGGAGGTATTTCTCTCCTTCATAACACCACCGCATGTAGCTTTACTTAAATAGTGGGAGAATGCACCATCGACTTCAACACCGTAAATGTGCCGCTAGATTATTAGTTCTCAATTCAAGAAAAAATGCATGACACCTTCAACTTGCGAAACTGCAAATCAACCCTTCAAACTGCATCTTTTAGTGTCTAAACCCTTTTATTCTTCTATTATGAACAAAAACTTTACATATATATGGTTACCATTGAACAACATTAACCTATTTGAGTTTCAAGCACACACTCAAGTTTAATAAATTCACTTCTCAATTTTTTACTCATAGATACAAACCAATGTATTGTTATTTTGTTACTTATAGTTTCAAATGCACACTTAAACTCCCTTGATAATTAGATCATCGTCATCAACACTTTATTCAGCTTAATAATAAATAATTATCAACATTTTTCTCAACAACAAAAATTTTTTATCCTTCCCTTATGGGAAATAAATAATTGCATCTTTCGTCAAGGTCAATCTATGTGAGCTCTTGATGCACCCAAAGGTGACATAAATAATTGCCTTTAATCTCCGCTAACATCAAAGGGGTTAATTTGAACTGTATAAACTATAAGGAATACCAAGTAGAATTCTGTAGGGTTGAGCTGTGAGATGTGATGGGTTCTTGCACATCCTCTGGTTGAGGTTTTTTTTTTTTAAAAAAAATCCTCAGGGATTCATACATGTGAATATTTTTTCCAACTCAACATGTGTTCACAACATTATTGAATCCTTAAAAATGTACATCTGCATGTCATTATCCTAAAATCCAAGGAATGATTACAAGCGGAAAAGGCTGTGATTCAAACAGGAAAATTACAAGTTGATTTCCATATTGTCTACAAGCCTAATGTTCCCAAACCATGCAGCAACACAGAAGACAACGGAAGCCTTGATCGATTCCACAGCCTCCAAACTCTCCTGATCCACAATCTGCATGTAGAAACATATGATTGTCATTGAGATGAAAAGCTTTCAATGATCCCAAATCAAATTACAAGTTGTTGTGTCCATTTGGTGTTCTAATATGTAAATATATCATTGTCTGTGGAACACTTCCGACAATGTCAACTTGGCATTCCTAGTACATCAATGCGCCTTTGGCAGAATATTGCAATTTGCGGTCCAACCAAAATAGTTAAAATGTGACAAACCGATGGCATTTTGAATAGTCTAAAACTCCTTGCAATTCTTGTTACATTATGGTGAGACCATTGGCTATTGGCAAAAAATGATCTATGTTGATTATTATAATAATCAGAATTTAAATCTAAAAAGAGTAATGTTTCCTCGCCAATTATGCAAGCAAAAGGTTTTTACTCTCTAGAAATAATCATACCTGGTATTGTTTGCACAGACCTCTTATTTCTAAAAACAATCACATTTTAGGGTTGAGCAATTTATAATTTTACAAAATATCTAGCAGCACCAGTAGCGTATTGAATTTATATATGCAATTTTAATGACACAATGTCACAATCACCCAGAGGGCAGTAGACATCGCCAAAATAATCTCATGTTAGCCAGATCAATATGGAAGTTACCATTAAGATTTCTATTTTCATATCCAATGTCAGAAGTGTGAAGATTTGGATTAAAACAAAGAAAGCGGAAAAACCAAGAAACAAGGGAAAATGTAGAAACTGAAATATTATTCAATCAATCCAATGTACAGTTCAGTGTTCTCTGTTATATACAAATGTAAGTGATAAAATAACTGTGGTTAAGTCAATAACCGTAGTTAGGAGTTTGTTACAACCGTAAGTAAGTTAACTAAGTCATAACTATTTTAGCTTATACTCTAACAAGAAGAACTAATAGATTTCAAGAGAAAGAATGGTAGAGATTAATTACGAGCCAACCATAGAATTATGTGATCCAAAGGATTATATAACTGCATAAATTAGTCACTGTATTTATAATTTCTACCATTCCTAAATAAATAGATAAAGATTAAATAGATTATAACATCATACCTCGGCGTAGTCAATCCTTCCATCAGATTCAATTATTGCTTGGATGACCAAGTGTCTCAGCGTATTACAATCTATTTGGCCATTTGCTACAGCAGTTTCTCCCAGCAATGATTTGTTCATAGATAGTGCCTGGAGATGATTGAAGAATAGGAGATTATAATTTTAAGTGCGGATTGAAGATAGATAGACAAAGAAAATAGTGCAGCTGACTCCAAGATATGAAGTGATTAATAATTAATAGCGAGTCATAAGTTTCCGATCATTTTTCTATGTGGTAGAAGCTTAATATGTAATATCAGGCAATTCCAAGAAATTACAAAATAAAATATAATGAAATACACCTGCTCCCTCTCTTTAGGTGAAAGGCGCATGGTGCATGAACTCATTGCTAGGCCATCATTGTCACGCATTATTGCAGAGCTTATCACTTTTATGGAAAAATCAAGATCCCTAACCTACAGGAAATAATCCACTATATCCCTTATTAGCAGGAAAAACAGCAAAAAAAAGTTTGAATAATCAATATCATAACCAATTTAGTAGGAAAATAAATTGAGCATAACGATCACAGTTGCAATAAAAGATAAGCCGCCTAAGAATGTAATAATATACTCTTGCTTTTTCGCTAAGTTTATGTTCCCATATTTCCAAATAAACAATGAAGTAACTCAAACCACCTAAAACTTCACATGCATATCAAGTAAACTAAAATATGTTATGCCACTCGTTTGAATAGCATGGGAGCTATGGAAGTGAATGAACCAAAAAAGTACTATCAAATGCCCCTTGAATGAAAATCTAGTAGGTAGTTGCCACTTTCATTGACTAATTGAGTTAGAATGCCATGAGCGATTTTTGAGTGCAATATTTGTTTTGTGAGTAAAAGAGCAGAGATTGAATGCTAGCGTGAGACCATGTAGGCCCTCATGTAGGGATGCAACCCTAGAATTTGCAAGCAAAGACCTTACAGTGCCTGGTAGAAATTTTAAATGCAAGATTTATACTTAAATGGCTCATTTCTAGGCCTTATTCCAACAAAATAATAAATTATCATCAACCTTTAGATTATAGGTTCAAGACATTATAGGTAAACGGCATAACTAAGCTACAGGATAAGGACATAATAACAGTTAAAAGTTATCCTTTCTTTTCTTCTACTTTCCAATGAAGTAAACAGGGCACAGATGATTCTCAACATTCACACTATTCTCTGAATTATTCGCCATTGCTGATAATCTTTTTTCCTAAACACAACATCAGGCTCTACTATATTAAACAACTTGGTCACCCCTGTAGCAACTCATCTAAAGAAAATAGGCTTGCTCTTTTCGCAAAGACCCTTTTCCAAACTGTCAACCCTAACCCAAGTCTCATGTACCATACCCTTTTGCTCAATGCAAGACAACACTACTTCATTATTAATCACACTAGCAGGTTTCTTATTGGTGTTAGTTCCATCGCAGTCATAAAGATTGTGGGGGTGGAATACAACATCAACATCACCAAGAATTGCCACTAGCTTATGGACATCACCATCAAAATCAGATGGATAAATAGATAGGTCTTCAGTTGGGGAAAACTGACCTGGGTTTACGTAGATTGAGACGATGACTATGTTAGCATGACGGTGTGCCTCTGAGAGAAATGTGACCTTCGTGAAGGAAGCCCATGGTGGCACAAAGCCAATTGTTTTGCCTTGGGATCTCATCATCCTCGACCATTTCCTCATCTAATTCTTGTCAAATATTATCAATGCCTATTTTGCTGCCAAAGATGATGCAGTTTGCAAGTTTTATGTTAGGTCTGACTGCCACCATCAGGAGACAAGAATAGGATTGTATTCTTTTCAAAAACTTCTCATATTTATATCAGCTCAACTCTGGCAAAAAAAAAAAGAAAAAGGAAAATCTATTTCTTATAGATTGTAACTGACAAAAATAATTGGCCTACCTAAAACCAATAGCATTGAAGTAAAGTAAGTCTCAATGTCTCATAGAGATAAATAGAACAACTAAAGCTTACATACTGAGAAAATAAATGCTATAAACTAGCAATCAAATTAGAGAAACAAGAAGTGTATAAAAGTTCTTCAATACAATGTAAATATAAGAGCAAAGCTGAAACACCTTCTACGTCATATCCTAAATATGCCTACAACTGAAATGAGGGTCAAATATTTGAGCTTTGGCAATCCATCGGACTACCAAATCTACTTCCATATGAACACATTTGCACAAATGACTCCTAACCAAATTCCTTAGCCAAAAAGCACTAAGGGAGAATAACAAATTAACAATCATCATAGTATCAAAGACAACACAATCTACTAGAAATAGAAGGGAGAAACACAACTCCAGTCCAAGGCAAAACAAAAATACCATACATACTAAACAAGCACATGTCTAGCCCAACAATGCTTAGTGTATATCAACACACTGAATAGGCATATGTTTAGCCAATGATGAATAGCGCATACATTTATACTAAACAAGCCCTAAATGATGGTTCTCAATTGTCTATTTATTGTGCATGCCCTACACTTGTGATCAACAAAATATTTTACACTTCTTCCCCAATCAGATATCTTCGACCAAACATAACCAATTTTTAAAAGGTTTCAAATCTCCTATTTTTGGGGCTTGGGATAGTCATTCCTGCTCTTTCCCACTTACAACCCTTCCATACCAAAAATAGTAGATCATAGGCTGCTTGGGTAATATATACTGACTTATGATATCTACGAACTAGTGAAGAAAAATAATGAATCACCCAATCATAAAAAATCTAACCACGCCCTAATAGGTGTCAAATCTTCTAACTAGATATATGAATTTAACAAAGATAAGACAACACAAAGAAGGGCTATCCTACTAATCTCATAAATCCATCCCAAACCTTTGAACCCATTTGTGCATATGCCAAAGATTTCTTCAGAGCTTTTGATTTCCTCATAACATTTAAAGAACCCCAAATTCCACTTATGACTTAAATCTTTAACACCTTACCTCCCCCTAGATCTCTTGGCAGCACCTTTGGGTTTTGATATCTCCAGTGCCACTGCTCCGCCACAAATCTTTCTCCAA
Organism: Acacia concinna; assembly: GCA_037177275.1. Taxonomy (NCBI): domain Eukaryota; kingdom Viridiplantae; phylum Streptophyta; class Magnoliopsida; order Fabales; family Fabaceae; genus Acacia; species Acacia concinna. Next base: position 20,541,139 of record JBAGKO010000003.1, on the reverse strand, counting down.
CTACAAGAAAGCCCAAACTCCTGCCCTCAAATCATTAACCCAACTTACCCTTTCACTGGTAAGGAGAGAAAGACACCACCTCGAACCGTACATGAGCGTCGATAGCCATGGTAGCACCCATCGGAGGTCACCGTCGGTCGCCATCTTAGGAGATTGAAGCTTGGACACCTCCTCGTCTCCAGCAACATTACATCCCCTCACTTCACTACTACTAGATGCATCCTCAGTCATCATATATGTTGGCCATGGCATAGGGATATACCACCAAGAAGCACCACTAAAGAAGCTCGAGAAAGAGGAAGTGGAGATTGTCACCCTATCAGCAATATGTTGTAGCTTGACATTCCAAGACCCTAATAGAAGGGAGAAAAAACTCGAGCAGAGGAAAGTTGTTTTTTTTTTTTTTGCACGGAGCAAACTTTCAGGATTCGTTGCCAGCTTGCTAACGCTCCCTCACCAGCCTACCTAGATTCAAAAACCCCCATTTTAAATGGAATAATGAAACCTATGAACAAATGCAAGACACTATTTAATCCATAAATTCATTGCTTCCAATGCAAAAGACAAATTGTAAGTATACTAAAACAGAGGGAGTGAATTGTACTTTTTGTTCATAGGCCTACAAACCAAAATCAGTATAGATGAATGACTGAGGGATGATGTGTTTAAAAAGTCCATGTGTAGTTGGCAAAAAAAAAAAAAAAGTCCATGTGTCACCTTTTTATTGAAATTAAACAGCTTTGTTCATATGCTACGTTTTTTTTTAAGTATTTGTTATTAAAATACAAACACACACACTTACTTTTAGAAACACAGCAACTGGAATCAAAGAATTATGCACACGGAGAAGTAAACCCAATTTTAGCCCCAAAAAAAAATAGAAACACAACAACTGGAATCAAAGAATTCCCTTTGTTGAAGTTCTTCGAATAAAAAATGAAGAAATTAATTTAATTAGGGCCTGTTTAGGATGGTATTTGTATACCCTCAAAACATTAAGTGGGTCGAACAACAGCGAAGCCCATCGAGTAGAAGAAACAAAGCAGCAACCTAACAGAAAGAGGTTCAAGATTTGGTCTAGCCCAATACGCCAAAATCGGCAGACCCACTCCCAGAGGCCCAATCAACAACATGTGGAATGCAATGACCCAGTCTAAGGAGTCTCTTACAAACGGCTCATTCTAGGGGGTCAATCAAGTAAGATCCGAGGTTTTAGCAACTACCTCCACAAAAATATAGCGGTAGTTGGGAGCGACGGAAAGGGAAATAACACAAGGAAACAGATATGAAGAAAACCACTGAGTCACTGGCAAAAGATTTCATAATCTATCTTGATCTTTCAATCTTCAATATTCGTAGTTCTTAACTCTCTATTGTTTCTCCAATCATTTTTTAATAAGACCATTTTCAATTCTTATTGATTTTGTTGTGGTTCTTTTATCTTAAACTCTTGTTGTTAGTGACCCCACCCTGATATTTTCTTCAAACTAAAATTTGCTCAAACAACGTTTAGTCATTCCCTTTTTATCTAAAAAGCACGGTACACCATTGTTTGTGGTGTTTGGATTACATTTTTTTTACATCATGCTTCGTTCTCCAATCATACGTTTATGTTGAAGCAGCTTCAAGTTGCTTTTCCGTCATTATACATAGAGAAAGACGAAATACGGTTAAAATTACTCCAGGTTAATATTAAATTACTTTGAGAGACAACTTTGCAACAACAACAAAAAAATCATTATTTGATGGTACAAGTTAGTATTTCAAGGTTTTTTTTAATAAGTTAACTAATTTTTATAAATTTAATTTTGCTCTTAAGATTCCTGTCATTTTTTAGTCTTTTTTCATCTAAACTTTATTTTTAAGTAATTATCTAAATAAGTTTCAATTTAAAAAACAAAAGTCACTTTTGTCACTGTCAATCCAAATATAAATAACATTATATACAATTTAACTTTTACCCTAAATTAAGTTTCTAAATGCCAAATTGAAAAAAACAACTTATTTTGTTAGTGGCAATCCAAACAGTTCCCTCAGAATGATACAGAAAAGTTAGAAAGATTATACATTATTTGTGGCCGATTTCATATAATTTAGCAATTGAATTTTACAACAATAGGTTATTGCTTATCGTGAAGCATTAAAATGGGGAAATACAGCAAATGAAAGAAAATAGCCCCAGACAAATCTAACATCCAAATTCCTTTACGATTTATAAAAGATATCAAACCTATTACAAATTTTTCTCACATTTCTTCCCACTTTTCTCCAATATCCAAGCATAGCATTAAAGTAAAACTATCAGAAGACGCCTAGGATACTTGCTATGAGTATAATACAGAAAGTGTCAGCATGCAAGCTGATCTCTAAACGAAGAAATCTCCTCAAAAATTGGGAGTCTCTTGGATCTAATTGGGCCCCATTGACCCATCAATCTCTCCAGTCCTTTGATAAAATCATCATCCAGGCCTAACATATCAGACAATTGCCGGTCCGGTAACTTGGACATCAATTCTTCTAGCAGATCTTGAGCCCGCTTTCGGGCATTACAATCTTCTGACCCTGGAACCTTGCCGACAATTACTTCTTCCAGAATAATTTGAGCTTCTTCGAATCGAGCTTGTCTCATGAGACATAGGCCCAAGTTACAAGCCTTGTTGCAATCTAGGTCAATCATTTGGGCTTTTCTATATACAACCTCGGCCATCATGTAGTTCTGTTTTTGCATGTAGGCCCAACCTAAATTTCCCTGTTTAATATCATATCATCTGTGTCAAATTATGTTGAATTACTCCTTCTTGTAGCAAAAAAAAAAAAAAAATGTTGAATTACTCATTTTATTCCTAAGACCCTTTTAAAAAATTTTAAAAAAAATTTAAAAAAGATAATTATATTATTTAATAATATTATATGTTGTGTTTTATTATATTATATAGTAATGCATAAGTTAAACAACATAATTTGGAGAAAAACAATAAACTTTAATATGTTAAAGTAATGTAATTATCTTTTTTAAGATTTTTTTTAAAATTTTTTAAAAAGAGGAACGAAGGGAATAATATATTTCTAATTGTGAATGAACGGCATTATGGACATACGATTGACAAAATTTGAAATAAAATCACGCACCATTTACGGTTTATGTAGCATTAGTTATCTTATTGGATATGTAGCACCGATAACAATATTAAAAAAAAATTCAAACCTAGAAATTAGGATGAATCATGCTTTTAAAAAAAAAAAGGGCAGGAACTGAAGGATGAATACCAGTAATCTAGAAGTTTCTTGCTTGATGGATACTTGGAACTTCTTGCCATGAGATCGTGCTGTCTTAGTGGGTTTACCATTGAAGGCCTCGCCTTGGTATATCATTTTCAGCTTCCTCTTTAGCAACTCTATTTGTTCGTCAACTTTGCCACATTTCTACCATTTAAAAACAATTTCACGATTAAACGTTGTGTAAATGAATCAAGTATCAACCCATTTGTTTGGCCGAGCAGTCACGTACTGGAATATAGTACCTTGTAGAGATCGATGAGGACATTGTCAAGCGACTCTTGGGATTGTTTGGAACAAAGGCTTCGCAAAGACCTGATGGCTTCGATGGCTTCTTCGGCCCTATTCACTTGTTTCATCACCACAGCCATGTCCTTCAATGAGCTGTCCACTTTGTCTCCAGCATTTATCGCCTTCCAAAACAATATTATCGCTGCTTCCGGGTCCTTATCCACCAACTGCGCATATATCGTTATGCTTTCGTTAATACAGTACAAGTAAGTTAATTATTACCAAATCTCAAATTATTAAATGATAATAACTCTACCTGAAGTTCTGCCTGAAAACAAAATCTAGTGAAAACTTTTCACGGCGGCACTACACTTAAATGAATCTAAGGAGCAGTAGTAAATGGTGCCTGATTAAATTGATAGATGGAAGAATTCACGAACCACTCCATGACTTGCTTGTTGTGAAACGCAAAGCAGAAATTAAAGTAAGAGTAACGTAACAACTTAAAACTCAACTCAGTTGAGAGGGGAAATTATGGGGTGGAAGAATATGAATTGAACCACCTGTTGATGACTTGTTTGTTTGTTAGTAAAATAATAGAAAAGGGGAATCGGTTTGAGCTCAATTTTCAGAAGTAAAAAAGAAAGAGAATAACATGAAACTAAATTGTCACGCATAATTCATGATGAACGAGGGCAGAATTAATTATGGAAAAATCATATGGATAAATAGGGAACTAAAATCTCAGAGCATGGATGGCTAGCTGATTATGGGATGCAACAGTGCAAGTGATGGACAAGCTAAGTGCGTCGATGGGGAGAAGGCAGGGAGTAAAGGAAGATTAAGAGGGGAAGGACCGGAGAATATAAAACTAGTGAAGTTCGATCAAGTAGCAAAAGAGGGAACGAACAAAGAACCTGAGCATGCTTGGCTCTGACATAAGGGCCATCTCCAGAAGGAACCTTGTGAAGAACGTGGTAAAGATGATCCTTCTTGCCTTTAGAGACCACGCTTTCTTCCATTTGCAGCTCTCTGAAACCGAACAACTACAAGAAGAAGAGATCAACGAATCCGGATCCAACTCCGCTGTGAATGAGAAAAAACAAAGAAATGATTATCATTTTGGGGATCCCCTCAACTCTGAACCTGACCGCCTTTGCGTCCAGCTTCCTTCTTACACTGTTACACATCAGCCGCGCCCCTTCCAGTTTCCACATTCCATGAGCTGACACGTGTCCACCTTTCATTGCACCCATCCGCACCCTGACGGCCTTTTCAGCCCAATTACTCAATTACCCTCGCCCTTGCGCGTCAATTGCACCAATTTTGGACCCTCCTATTCATCAGGTTGAGCAAATTGCCCGCTACCCGTACCCATACCAGATACCAATTTATCCGTTTATGACTCACATAAATGTACCTAATTAATTATTAAACGGGTGGGTCAAAACCCTCCCGTTTAAATACTAAATGGGTGGGCTGCTCGTACCCATCTGTTTATCTAGATTTTTTTATATTAAAAATATTCCCTCCTTAGTTTCTCATGCACTTGCTATCAATGTTTTTATTAATGGACTTTTGTGGTTCGTTGCTTATTTTGTTCTTTTATATTTGACTTTTGAGAATGAGAGGTTTTTTTTTTTTTTGGAATACAAATGGCGAATAATACGTAAAAAAAATTAGATAGACATTTGTCCAATATCTTTCAGGAGTATAGCACTATACTCCGGTGGTGGGGCATCCA
>JBAGKO010000003.1:20514657-20535788 GCA_037177275.1 Acacia concinna | reverse complement strand
GTTATCATGGGTCCCAGCACTACTTGATCTACCATCACCCAAGTCCATATCAATTAACCTATATTAAACTAATTCCTTTAGTAAAAAAAGACAATTCTAAAACCACACAAACTTATCAACATAGAATTGTATGAAATAGATGGAGAATTTGGTTCTTCCTATATAGCTAGCTAGCTAACACAAAATTAAATTAATTCCTTTAATAAAAAAGAGAATTCTAGAACCACACAAAATGAACAACATACGTGCTAATTCATATATAATAACATACCTCATTTTTGCCACTATATAATAACCATACATGCCAATTCATATAATAGCAATTTGCAAAGCAAGATTCACACATTCAACTAGCCAATTTTTCTAATCAATGATTAAGCAAAAGTAATAGGGAAGACAACTAACATTTTTTAGAAATGTACAACTACAGATAATTAGTGTGGGGAAGTAATTAATGTCTACAACTAACCAGAAATTGAGAACCAAATAATGACAACATACAACTAGCCAATGGTTCTACTCAACTATTAAGGGAAGAATTTTCAAACCTGCTAGTGATTTGGAGTTAATATGTTGGGCGATTGTAGAAACGCTTCTACGACGAGTGGGACAGAAGTCATGAACAACCACCAATAACGAACACAACAAAGCATTAAAGGCCACGACGACGACGGAACAGATGGTAAACTAGATTTTGGCAACAATGGAGGGAAATAACGGTGGGTATGGTGGAAAACAGAGGTAGGAGAAGTTCGAACAAAACACTGCGAAGTAGATGGAAGTTTAAAATCGTGAAAATAGGGTTCAAATTAGAAGTTTTAAAAGCATATATATATGATGGTTATATTTAAACAACCGTCATATATATAATATTTAGCGTTTTATTCTATAACAACCAACATATATATGTCATATATATATGATAGTTCTAACTTAAAAACCGCCATATATATCGATATTTTATATGGCGGTCAATTTAAACAACCGTCATATGATTGTTTATAACATATGACACTTTTACAAATAAATCGTCATATATTTCTCTACATTAATTTTGCCTCTCTATATATAGCGCGAGTTTCAATAAACGCGATATATAGAGCGTCATATATACCCAAATTTGTAGTACTGATACCTACACAGACTAACTATGAGAGGGGGAGAGACACACATGGACCATAGCAAAAAAAACTCTACATACATGGAGGCCCATCCAACCAGATAAATATCAAGGCCTTCATTGCACTACTGAAGATGCATCATAACCCAATCAAGAACGCAATACATTTGGTGAAGGTTCCTCAACTCTCGTAGAGACAATTTAGAAGGGATAAAGTCCTCCAAAACCCTAGTCTATATAGGGAAAACTCCCACATCTAGATCCATTGAACTAGATGAGGCCAACCCATGCTCATACTCTGCTTCACTACTCAAACCGCTCTTTGACATCTTAACCTACCAGACAATATAGAACACTCACACCACCAACACCAGAACTACCTACGCACAGCGTACAAAAAATCACGTTGGGTGGAACTAGAATTCACCAAACTCCCCTACCTTAACCTCTAATCTCTCTCATGACAGTGTAAAAAAGAAAATCATAAAGACCATACATATAAATCTAGAGAGGAATATGACAAAGACAAATTGAAATCACTGCTCTCACTCGTACTCTCACTCTCTAAAATCTCTATATTCATCCACTAATATTTACATCTACAACGAATTGACTCACACAGGCAATGAGTCTTACAATCAAATCGCTCCTTGTATCTCCAAATATCACTATCAATAAAATCCTTTCTTTCTTGCATTTTGCATTTATATTTCCTATATTAATTCAATTGTTGGTGACCCTCTTTTCTAAATTTCATCAATCTAAATTTTGTACAAACAACAATGAATTAACATATTAAAGTGGTTCCTTTAAAGTACTATACCTCTTCGATTTAAAATTCATAACTTTATGCTAAATTTATGAACCAACTCTCTTAACTTATTAGGATATGACTTTTCAAAATACTTCTCTTTATTTTAACATTTCAATAATATTGCAGAGACTCTTTCTTTAGCACACTCTTTAGACAATACTTACAACATAACATTCACAAGTTCTATCAACATTACATTAAATTGCAATTTCTTGCCTTCTTGAAAATAAACATGTACCCCAAAATGAAATCCTTCATATTTTCGTAGTAAAATTAAAGGGTGGAAAGAGGCAAAGCTAAGTCAGGTCATGGCTTGATGGCTTTCTAAAAGCTTACTTACAATGTAAATCTTTAAAAAGGGTTTACATTTTAAGCCTTAAAGACCGTAAGGAAGCTTTTTTGTTTTTTGTTTTTTACTTTAACCATAAATAGGCTTTAAACCTAATAAACTCTACATTTATGTAGGTTTTTGGTAGGTTTTTAAACTTATAGGTTTACAAATTGTAACCTTTAAATATTTAGCCCAGTTAAAGCATATATTAGATTAAAATAAAGCTTGAATTGCATATTATTAGAAATAAGTATTAATTAGAATTTATAATGTAAAGATGAAAAAATATAAATATTATATATAATATAAATAAAATTATATTATTTAAATGCTTAAATAGGCAAAGCCTGAAGGTCTATATGAGTAATGACAGCAAGTGATTGAGTTCATTAGTTCCTCATAAAAAATTATTGACTCTAGAGATATAGTAATATGGAGATGGCAAAATTGTTTCAAGCACTAATAGAACCAGAAGTGACCTTTTCAAAGAAGGGAGGACATCTTATTCACATTTTATTTGAAAAAGAAAGAGTATGCTTTCAATTTGAATGAAGAAGAAATATTATTTCAAAGAAAATTATTTCTTGGGATATCAATTGCTAAAATTCAACACAATTGCCCCCTTCGAAGAATGCATGAAAGAGCAGTTCAAGTAAGGAATATTTGTTAGATTTCAAAATGAAAAAACACCCTTTCTATAAAAAAGAAAGCCATGCCTGGACAAAACAAGGTTAACCTTTTTATGCATATAAGCCTTTAAATAAATTTTAGTGTCAAGCTAACTAGGTCAGGCTGTAGGTTACTTGATAGAGCTTTGGCCTATTTCTACACCTAGTAAAATCATCGAACAATTTTATGGGTTTCAATCATTTCTTCCTTATCATGTATGATTTGTTAAGCAGGACCAAGTTCTATCTAATATAGATTAATCACTTAATAAAACATACCTAATAAACTCTTAAGATTTTGTTTGAAGTTTCGAGTACGCATGATCAGGAAGTAGTACAAGTTGTAAGCTAAGAAACTAATATTTTATTCTTATTTATTTTCAGATATATGTTCATGTGATGAAGACGTGTGTGTGTGTGTGGAGGGAGGGAGAGAGAGAGAGAGAGAGAGAGATAATTAGGAGGAGGTGAGAGGAGTGATCTGTTCAAAGATGGGAAGCCTTCTAGATCTATTGGAGCCCCATAGAGGGAGTAAATGGTCAATCCCCAGGATGAAGGCATCATCGGAGCGCGGAGGGGACATGGTGGATTTCAACTGCGTCATCAACTCCTGGGCTCTTTTCCTTGACTTATCGTCTTCAGAGGTGAAGATTACTTGCTGAAGAACCCATTGGGCCTCTTGATGACGGGCCTGCACGATGAGGCAGTGGCCCAAATTGCAGGCCTTGTTGGCATCGGGCTCTATCATCTGGGCTTTCTTAAACACCACCTCTGCCATCATGTAGTTGCCCTTCTGCATGTAAGCCCACCCCAAGTTTCCCTGCTCCAGTCGTTCATTCAGTAATGAATGCTAATGAATATAGAAATATATATACGGCAAGAGGCAAGTGGGTAATTATGAATAAAGCATGGTAGCGTACCAGTAATCTGGCAGTTTCTTGCTTGATTGAAAGTTGGAACTTCTTGCCGTGAGAGCGAGCAGTTTTGGTGGGCTTGCCATGAAAGGCTTCGCCTTGGTATATGAGTCTCAGTTTTCTCTTGAGCAACTGTATCTGCTCCTCTGTTCTTCCGCATTTCTTGTAGAGGTCAATGAGGAGATTGTCGAGTGAGTGCTGGGATTGGGAACAGAGGGGTCTGAAGGATTTGATGGCCTCGATGGCTTCTTCGGCTCTGTCCAACTGCTTCATCACCACTGCCATGTCCTTGAGGGCACTCCCCACTTTGTCCCCCGCTTTTATTGCCTCCTTAAACAGTTCTATCGCCCCTTCCGGGTCTTTCTCCACCAGCTGCCATTTCGTTTTTCATTCATTCACACCCATTTCAAATCATATACTATACATACATCCTAATTACTTAATCACTTTCATCATATATATCTACCACTCTTACGTCACTTAATTTCATTTCAATCAACTTACTATGAATTGCTTCATCCATTAAAGCACCCAACATCGTCCATCATATCCATGTATTTTATTCATATACAGCTTTTGTTTCTCAAACCTAAGGGTAAGTGAAAGTGAAAACAGTCAAGGCAGAGGGTGACTAACTACTGGATCTACTCTATTTTGTTCAGAAACAGTAAACGCACACACCTGAGCATGCTTGGCTCTGACATAAGGAGTATCTCCGTAAGGAACCTTGTGAATTACATGAAAAAGGTCTTCCTTTTTCCCTTTGGGGCTCTTCTGCTTCCTGCACCCCCTCGCTTCTTCCATTGAGAGAGTCCGACAGTGATTGAGAGCCCAAAACCTTTTATCCCCCAATATCCCCCATGAATCTGGATGCCCCGTTTGTCTACATTCCTTCTGAGAACGCAAAAGCCCCCACCTGGATGAATGTGGTTGCAATCTCCGTCCACATTCCTCAACAGCCCAATCATACTCATCCTGCTCTCACACGTGTCTTTATCTTATCAATGGTTTGTTGGCTTCCTTCCTTTGAAAAAATACTAAGTATGTTTCAAATAAAACTTTTGTTTTAAGTATGCCCTTATTTATTAAGGGCAAGTAAGATAGAAAAATATAGTAAATATAAGTATATGTATCATCAACATTTTAATTAATGTAACATACTATTTCTTGTCTTAAATGTAAGATACATTTGACTTTTTTTTTTAGAATCTTAAAAAATATAATTAAATTACATTAAAGAATTTAAATTTCTCATTTTTCTTTAAACTATTTTGTCTAATTTATAAATTAACATATAATATAATGATATATTATATAAGATATAAAGTAATTTATTCACCTTTTTTAATCTCTCTAAAAAAAATTAAATAAATCTTATATTTAATACCAGATGGAGTATATTATTCATAAAGGAGAAAATGAGAAAAAAAACTCATTAAATATTCAAACAACTCTCTCCACGCTCTTATACGGATGATTAAGACAATTTACATCTTAAACTTTTTTTAAGAAAAAGGACCGGATGGAGTATTTTACTATTTTACATCTCTTTCTGATTTTCTAGTTAACCACGCCCAACATATTTCCAATTTTACCTTGTTCTTTTGAAAAAAAATCTAACACTCATCCAGCATCGTGGTTTTCTTACATTGAGAATAAGATTCAAATTAATCAATTTTGTTGGCTTGGCTTCAATACCACTGCACGCATAATTAATTGCCACTATATTTGCCGCATGACATGATCTCAAGCTTCCTTGGTATAATTTTATGTGGTTTATTATAAGACACTAATTAACTCTCACAAACTAATAAAAATAGTTTAAAACATTAAATGTGTTTTAAAATGTAGGTAATTTTTAATATTACCTTTACTAATTATATTAATCTCTAATATGAGCATACATGGAAACACATTTTTTTTTTTTTAATAGGAAAACTGGATAACTTACTGCATATACTAGTAATACAAAACACAAGATACCTACTTCTAATCACCTACATCACCACCCGCCTCCTCTCATAGAAACACATATTAGTGTCTTATAATAAAAACTAGAAATAGTACTTTCTATCATTTTTATAAATAATTTTCTCTCTAATTACGTAAAATGAGCTAATGATTAAAATTAATTAAAAAGAATAAAACCCTTCTTCGTCGGTGACATCTACAAAAGCATTCATACAAAATTGTGGTTCTACACAAAGCCTCTTAATAATTAAATACATCAAATGCAGTAGTTGCTTAACTAACATTTCGTAAAAAATTTCTTGCTAGATGTTGGGAAAAAAAAAATCAGCCACAAATTTTTGTATAATCAGCCGTAAATTGTGAGAGATGGGTTTTAAAGTTAATTTCTACAAATATATGCGTCCTTTGTTTTTTGAAAAAAAATAATTTAGTCTTTTAAAATTTGAGATCAGATTGTGAAAATTTTGCAATTGATATTTTAGTGATTGAGCACTTTTATAAACTTTTAGAATTTTATAAAAAAAAATAAATATTTTAATTTAAATTACGATCAAATGAATAATTGAATATTGATACTTAAAAGAGGACAATTGTGTTGAGGTCCTATAAAATTAACAAATTATTGTAAAGGTCCTTAAGAATTTTCTGTCGTTTATTCCAATTGTGTATTTACCTAAATGCCCTTAGAGAGTGTTTAGATGGGAGAAAAGTGGGGAGAAAGAGGAAGAAAATAAATATTAAATTTCAAAACTTCCATAAATAATAAAGAAATTTATTATTTTTGGAAATTTTCTCTTTTAATTTTCTTTCCCCCTTAATTTTCTCTTTATCCAAATATAGAGCTAGTGTTTAAATGGCCCCTGCAATTTTCAACAGGCAACCCCTCAGGTGTCTATAATTACCCTTGCGGTTGTTAATAGATAACTCCTGGATTGTCAATAGCTTCCCATTTTGCAATAGAAAAATCTATTACTCCCTCCATCCCTAAATATAATATGCACTCGTCAAAATCACAATAATCAAGAGAAATTATCTGTGTTTAGAGATTAAGCGAAACTCTTATGAATTTGGTGTTTAAGTAACCCTCAAACTTAGATTTTAAAAACTGTTTTTCACAAATAAAAATTATTCTAAAAATCTAATCCAAACTGATACTCCAACATTTCAACAATTAAACATGACATGATGACTAAAAGTCAAGAGACCAATTATCACAATTTACTAGCAAATTATGTTCCATCAACATGTATGCGCACTCATCCTCCCATTTCGACAATATTATCAAAAAAATTGAAATGTTTGTATGATATGCATTTGCTTATTTGGAAGATACTATTTACATGGTTTGGATAATGTCAATTTCCTCTTGGATCAATAGTCACTTTGCACTTGAAATAATTTGCGAGTTTCATTAACCGCAGGTTTCGTGCTAGGTTCAATTTTTTCCAATATCCAAATCCAAATTTAATGCAACGGCTAAACTGCCGAGGCACTACACCATTGTAGCCTTTGCATTTGCTCATTCTTCATATGGCATCAACATAAATTGCACCCGACGAGTGTGCTACTTACGGCTCAGATATCCATCATAAAAGATTAGACATTCTGATAGAAAAGATCATATATAGAAACTGAAGATAAATACAAATATGGTGTAGAAAACCATAACGTTGAAATGAATTGCACCAGACATAAAAACTAGACGCTTTCCAGCTACAAAGAAAAAAGATGCGCAAAACCTTGCCCATATAAACTTAATCACTAGAAAACATAGACTACTGCTTAATACTGCAGGATCATGAGCCAAATCACACACTATCAACACGGCATCCTGATAACCATTCATGGATCGGGCAAGCATTTAGAAGGAACAGAAAGAAAATCAACTAATATCATGCCTGATTGCCACCACCCCTTAAAGAACGTCCTCCCATTCGTCCCCGGCCACGGTTATATCCCCTGCCTCCACCTCTGCCTCGTTCATAACCAGTACCTGTGGAAATCGCAAATGGATCATCACTACCTGTGGAAATCGCAAATGCTACCACCCCTTAGAGGGGTGACTTTTCCTTTGGTCTGATGGAAGGGTGACTTGTGATTAAAAGGTAATGCAGGGAATTAAGAAAGCATATCCTAGTAAAACAATTCTATCTAAAAAAACGATACATTAAGGGGAAAAAAACCAGACCAAGAGAAAGCAGACTTTTCCCCCACTGATCGCCAATACTTTGAATTCAGAAAATAGGACAAAAATAGGCATGCGGTCAAAACAAGCTTACCACGATAACCCCAACTTCTTCCTCTCCCACCACCACGGCCCCGATTTGGATACCCACCATTATCTGCCAAGAAATGACATGTGAAAACCAAGAAATACAGCACAAGCAATGAAACAAATAAGAGCAAATACGGAACAAAATAAGATGTCAAAATCCATACCTTGATAATTTCCATATCCACCCTGGTAATACCCATATCCACCTTGATAATTTCCATAACTACCTTGATAATTTCCACCTTGATAGCCATATCCACCCCTTCCCCATCCTCTTCCTCTCCCCCTTCCCCGACCCCGGCCTCGACTATATGAGTCTGAAGAGAAGGATACAAGATGTGATTTAGACGTTTTGGGTACAAGATAATTTCACGGTCAACTAATTTTTGAAATTGTAATAAGTGGTCACCTTCATTTACAGCATTATATGGACCACGTGGTGGTTTTGGTTGTTGCTGCTGATAATTGAATTGTGGCTTTGATTGTTCCACATTATACGGAGCTTGATACCTGTGGAGAAAGCCATAGAGACAACATCCTAACAATGTCAAAACCATATATCCAGAAGTTTATACGGTGAACTTCAAAATTAGACCCAACAGGCCATTATAGCAGGAAATATGTATACTATGTCTTTTTTGTGATATTATATCAGAAAATTATGAGTGAAAGGAGCATAATTGGGTATTCGATTCTACAAGTCCTTGAACTACCCACCCAGGAGAGTTTTTGTTTAACTCTCTGGTTGATAAGGTGATTGAGATCATAGAGACATGGCGAGTCATCTCCACCCTGCATCAAACACTAACGTTTAACAACCTCTAGTATAAAATTAAGCGGAAAAAAGCGCATACACTCTGAATTTTAAGTTTTAAACTCAATCAATAATATCTTACGGTACAAGACCCTCTTCAATGGGTTCCCACACATCTGTTATGCTTACTGAGCTGATGGCAGTATCTTGATGCAGCCGGGGAATCCTCTTCTGTTTTAAGAGAGAAATGAAACCAGAGTAAGAACAATATGAATTCCAAAATTCCAGTATTTTGAGGATTTTGAAATATTTTACTTTCTGACAACCATTTGGATGAGTGATCTGGCAACTTCCATATGTTTTCTAGTCCTCTTGCCACAGGATACAGACACCCAGGCCATTCCATGTACTTATATGATTTCTTAAAAAAATACAACCACTGACATTTGGTTCTACCAAGTCAAATTTTAAGAATTTTGGACTCAATTAGTATAGCACTCCCAACATAATTTTTGGCATTCCACGTAATGTTTGCATGCTTTTTACATGCTCTACTCTTTTCCTTGATCACACATGCTTTTCTCTCTTGCATCAATATACCATGGAGGGGGATCTTCAAAAGAATTCAAACCTTCAAAATCTCAGCAATGGCAACTGTCTTGCTGATTGCCTGTCCCATCGCCTTCAAGACAATCTCCCTTACCTGTTTTTCCTGTAGTGCAAAATTCAATAACAAAGTTGGAAATTATTACCAGCAAGATAGACCACAAAACCCATATTATATCACTCAAATTACCAGCATAGAAAAAACGTTATTATCAAATGCAACAAGGTTATTTCAACCTCATGCATAATTCAAAATCATAAATCAAATCAATGAAAACATCCATCGATTGAAAACAATTAATACCAAAATACTTCCCAACAAAGAAATGTCCTCAGTATGTTATGGATGTTATAATGCAAGATTGCAACCCAGAAAAAGAAATTAAATTTTCAGAGGTACATGCACACATGAACTTGAACCCAAAAAACAAAACGGTTGTCCCTCTTAAATGAAGCTGCTTCATTTATTATCACAGTTCACTTAGTAACATATCACTGCAATTAAAAAAGAACTATAGCAGTTCTAATAAGAGAATGCAGATTGACAAATCTTGGTCCTTGTGCCCCTCAAGAAGCAAATAGTTTAGGCGTAAGATGTGACGACTGAAGACTAACACTAATGTTGCTTCACCTCAGTGTTGCCAGGATAGAGTTTAGGGTACAACTTGCACATTAGACACTGTCAACTATGCTGCAAGGATTGCATAATTCATATAGCTATCAAAACTTATACCATTTTGACGAAAGAATGACAGCCAATAAATATCTCATCAGAGACAGGAAAGGGATTGGTTCAACTCTTAAATTGAGAGCACAAAGGTAAGTTAAATGACCCCAGTGAATCAGGCATTTTGCTGCAAAAGGTTGCCTAAATTTGAAAAAATGAGACCAATGGTAGAGAAATATACAAGCAGAAAGTCAAATGAGAATAACCGATGCATCTGCCTATCCACAAATCTCAGGTAAGAGGTCTGAGAGTTTCGAATGCTTTATGTATTTGTGAAAAACGTAAGGAAGTCACTCCTGTCCATTGATTAAATTTAAAACAGCGATCTGCAGGCAACGTAAAAAGAAAACAGACGACGCTAACCCACCAGAAGTAGGGAGGGATACTACCAAGAAACACGAGGTGTTGCAAATAGTCCTAACGGCGAATATAGGATTGTTAACCAACGGCTTTCATTATTCAGTGAACAAATGGGAATGTAGATGGACTGTCTCAATCTACAGGACAAATTAAAATAGGGTAAACAAAACAAAAAGGCGTTACAAATAATCTTAACGGCTAAAATGGCATTAGTAACGAACAACTATTCATTATTCAATGAACATAAGAGAATGCAGATTGACATTTAACAATCCATAAATCGAAACAAAAATAGCAAATAGAACAAGCAGGGGAAGGAATTCACTCACATAAGAATATGTCAGTCCATTGGTCAAACCAACAGACAAGTCTACTAGCGATGTAACTCAAAAAACAAAATCTTAAACACAAGTGATTAGAGGTGCTACCCAAACATAAAAGGAACCACATCAAGTAATCACAACTAGAATAGATTTAGCGGCGTATATCAATTCACTGATCAAGAAATCCACGGTAATGTAGATTGATTGAATCAATCTATAATCCAAAAAGGAAGCAAATGACACCCGGAAAAAGTTAAAGGATACCTGGAGAAGAGAAGTGGAATAGCTGATGTAGTTTCTGATAGCGCCTTGGGTGGTGATACGGATCTCGTTCTCGTTTATCGGCGATTCGGGTTTTGGCTTCTCAACCTTCTGGTACCTATCCATGGCTTCCGGAATCGGAAGAGAGAGGGGTGAAAACCCTAACCTTTAAACCCTAGTTGATAGCAAAGTAAAGGGCTCTAAAACCTCAGCGTGCTTTCTATAGTTTGCCAAGAGCCTCAATGGGGAAAAAAAAAAATTAAATGACATCTCTGAATCTGTGAATTGGAATTCCTCGTTGCAGCGCGTGTAATCCACCAAGCGCTCAGATCTGGCTGCTCGCCTGATTCAATCTTTTACTATATACACCGAGAACCAAAAAACTGAATTGGACAATCAATCGATTGCGCAGTTTAAGGTTTAACGGTTTACCTTCGGTTTAATTGGCTAATGTAACATCTTGTAATTTTTAATTATTTAGATAAGGGATTCAAAATGAGTAAAAAGTCATAATCAATAGAGGAGAAAAAGAGATCTCACAACTTTTAAAAAGAAATCCTAAGAACAACATGTATATAAAGAGAAAAAGTATTATAAACTCAGAGTTTGAGTTTTAATTAGATTCAAAAGGTCAAAAAATTTCTAAAAAATCCTTAAAAGTAGAAGAGAGTGTATAGAATTGTGTGGGAGGCTCATATTGAAATTTTAATGTTGGAGGAATTTTTAGAGAATTTTCCAGATATTTTAATATTTTTAGCCAAACCAGGGTTTTAGCCGAAAATTAATTATTTAAGATATATAATAGTCTCATTATTCTGAAATGGGATTGGGAAAAAATAGTTTGAGATTTATGAGATTTTATAAAATTATTCCAAACTCTAGAAGAGATAGAGAGAAAGCATTAAAAATCACTATAACTGAAAAAATTATCAGTAGATGGCTGATTTTAGAAAATTAATTCTGATAGTTGGAATGAGAAATTTTTTGAAACTTTGCGAGGATGTACCTCAAATATTAAGGGATTTATTTGAGAATTTTGAGAATTTTTCTCTAAACAGATAATTTTTTAGGTGGAGATAGAATTTTAACAAATATAGAGAAATTTAAGGTATGGAAGTGCCTACGGTGGACGAATTTGGGGCATATTTTCAGGCCATTTTCTTGTCCAAAAAGCCTATGAGAGGCCAAGTTCCTTCTAAAACAGGGACATATGGCAAACCAAGGAAAAATTGCAAGTGAGAATACAAGACTTCTAGAAATTGGAAAATACCAAGCATGTCCTTAAAATTTTCTATAAATACCCCCCATATAGCGAAGGCCGAACCAAATAGACACCCTTGGAGAAGCTATGACCAACTCAAAACTCCATTGAAAGCTAGGGAAAAAGGAAGGATACCGAGCAACACTGATAAATTTATCAGTCTAGGTAAATTCTAGTTTCAATTTCCATTAATTTTCTTTACTCTTTCTTTAAGGAGAGAAGGATTTGCAATTGTTTTATGGTCTAAAAGATAGGAAAAGGCTATAATAATGTGTTCTTGCTTGATATAGTTGAAAATCCCACCTTGTGGAATAGATGGTGAGTTCAGCCAGACCTTGTTCATGAGGTTAGATATTGATTTTTATTAATTTGATGATTTCAATGTGTTTAGAATGTTGTTTTACCTTGAAAAATGTTGGAGGAACACATGTGGAAGCATTGGATTGAAAAAATCACTTGGACCCCTAAGAAAAGGGGGTGTTCGGCCCAAGAGTGTTTATGGGGAAAGGGTATGAGTTTGATTAAATGGAGTTCACTAATGAATTCCATAAGCCAAATTGTGTAAGATTGACCTATGAAATAAAGTGTTAGAAAGAGGAAGGGTTTAAGTAGAAAAGCATTGAGATTGTGTCATGTATTTGATATCTTTAAATTGCTATATATATGTTCTAGGCATCATAGAAGGGCAACACAGAAGCACAAGGAGATAAGGAGAACTTGACATTGTTAGCAAGAAAAAAGGGTAGCTACAATCTTTAACCTTAACTTTATTTTGCTTTGCTTGTTGCTATGTGTTTAGTTGTCATGATATGGTTGAGCTTGCATGTTTGAAATGAGATGTTTTACCCCTCCCTATGTGCCTTGGCTATGTGTTGAAATTGAGTAGCTATAGAATATGTGCATGCTTCTTGCATTGCGTAATGCCAGTGCCACAAAGGTGCACGGCATAGTGCTAGTGCCACAGAAGTGCATGACAAAGTGCTTGTGTCATAGAGGTGCATGAGCAGTGCTTGTGGTAGAAAGAAGCATGAACCTAGATAGAGATAGCATAACAATAGCATGACATGCATTGCATTATAATGTTATGGTTGTGATTGATTCTTGCTACTAAGGTTTTTTAAGAAATCTTACCCTATCTATAATGTAGGTGAATGCTTCTCAATAGGTAAAGGCAAGGAGGAGATATGAGCTAGAGTTTACTGCGTTCTTCTTATGTAATTGCCAGAATGTAATTAGTAAATAGGGATATTATTTCTTATGAGATAGATGACATATTATGAGATAACATGCTATGAGGGTATAACAATGTATATTATATTGTTCATGGCTTGAGAGGTGTGTCAATTGTTGCAACATGTGGTTATTTATGCATAATTCTTGGCCTAAAAAAGGTTAAACCTTGTGTTGGCAATTTCTTGAGCAAATGGATGAGTCTATCTACGAGAATTTGCATGCTAATAGAGAGTATTTTTAGCTGCAAATAGAATTGTAGATAATCTTATTTGGAGGTTTATAGCAAAAGAATGCATTCCCAAAGTAAATAAAAAATCTAGAGAAATTGGAAAATGATTAAATGAATAGTGCAAAAGTGAACATATGAATAATGCAACTTTGAGAGGGCACAAGCTTCTATTGGCATGCAGTCTTAGCTAGGATTATTTTTCCTCCATAGAGGAAGGAAATTTTTTTTTTTAAAGAACTTGGAACCACTTCATTCTGATTTTTCTAGAATTAGTCATGATTTTCAAAATTAATAAAAAAATAAGGGTGAGATAAATAGCAACATGTGAAAAGGAATTTTTCATCCCTTATTTTTCAAACTTAATTTTATAACCAGTAGTTCTAATGACCATAATATGATGCAACAAATGGCCAAGAAGTAAGGTGTTAAAGTTGAATTAGCCATATTAAAATATTTCAATTTATTTGATAATAACAAAACAACACTATATATAGATATAAAAATTCAATAAACATATGACAACAAAAGAAATTTTTAAATGATAATAATAAAATAAGTGGAAAATATTAATATTTTTTAAACTCATAAATAAATTGGAATTCTTAAAAAAATTGCTTAAAATATGCTAATATCATTTATAATTCATATAATTATGCTTTTTCTTTTCGAGCTTAAAGCAAACTCTTTTTCTTTTTCTTTTTAACCCATACCGGTTCTTACAGATTCTATTTGGTTTTTACCAGTTCAATTCTTCAATGATTTTTCCTTATTTCAGATCGGTCAAAGGGCTAGTTCACCAGTTGAACTAGCCAATCCAAACCATTTTTTTTGGCACTATGATATACACACATAGTAATTAAAAATAAAAACATTAATTTAGATAAATCTAACTTTTACTATTAAATGTAAATGAGAAATTCTTATGTGAATCTAGTTTACCACATCATTTGTGATTTGACCAGTTAAAATATAACAACTCAATTAATATAAATCCTAATTAGCTACTCATGTATTTCATTTTTTATTTTTCTTTAAATAAATGAACCCCTTAGTTAATATTTCACAAATAATTGAAAAGTGAATCTTGAGAAATTTTTTAATTTTATTAATGTGCTAAGTAATATCTAAAATGTATTAAATCATTTCATGAGTTGTTGTTTCCTCTCTCTTCTCATCAAGAACTCCTCTTTCTTCCCTATCCCCTCCCTATCATCATAGAACACCTCCTATTATTTCAAAAAATATACATGACCTTTAAATGCTATTTGGAATGAGGGATTTGAGGGGGGGGGGGAGAGAAAATTATTATGATTTGGGTTTAAGAAAATTAGACGAGTGGGGTTAAAAGTTTTATATATTGTTATTACTCTTTTATTTTACATTTTATATTTATTAAAATTGTATAACCCCATTTCTCCAATTTTTTAAAAACCAACTCATAAAAATTTTAACAGGCCTTTAGATGCACCACAAGAAGTTGAACATAATCCTCTTGTAATTCTTTCAGGCATAAAGAAAAGATATGACAGTGTTTGATATTAAACGCACATAACAAGGGAGAACTGAAGTTAGCTTCCATATCAACTCATGCAAAAGGACCAAAACCTTTAGTCAATCTCATATCCATCATTTTCAATCAAAAACAAAAACAAAAACAAACACGAAAACCTTTTTTTTTTGTTTTTGGATTCATATCTTTAACATTGCTTTTCTTCATTTTTTTGGGCTTTCACCCCTTTCAACCTCAACGGGCCGATATTAATAGCTTCATGCCTTCACCTCTTTCTCAAGATTTCAACATAATAAATATCTCTTTCCAATGTTCTAATATGAGCATCATTTCATGTTGGAGTTGAAATCTGGCAATCTTCCCCCGACTAGGTACCTTTTGTCAAAATATTTTTGAAAACATATAAAATTTATTTTTGTAAGATTGGCTTACCAGATAAGTCTAGAATTTGAAACTCACGTTTTTTTACACCTTTATATTTCAGTTACAATGGTCATAAACCATACTTCCTATTGTCTTCTTCAACGTTCAAATCTGGTTTATGAGATCCCAAATGTTCAAAGGTTCCAATGTTCACAATAGAAGGTTAATTGCAAGTAACGTTTGTAACTGAAATTTTAAAGTATCATTGATAGGTTTGATGGTCTTAAAGTGTTGCGCAACATATACCTTAGTTCATCACCTATAAAAGGTGTTGCTTGCAAGAAGTTCAAGCATCCCACTTTGGGAACCTTGAGCACTCTCTTCCTACTTTGAGTTGTCTCTCTATTTTTATGTGCTTGTTGCCTACTGGTTGTTTGTTGTTGTTTGTTATTCTACTCACCCTATGTTTGTAGGAATAATTCATTGTATCTTGGGGAGTGTTGTTTCCAATTAGCTAGCGGTGGCGAAATAACTCTTAAAGGCCACTTTTGTGGATGTGACTCGGATTAAACACATCAGTTTCAGGAATTATGCCAACAATCTTAAGAGCTACTATGGATTTTGTTCCTCCTATTAGTTTTGGTGCTAACAATGTTGCTGCTTCTGGAGTTGCTGATGTTGTTGTTGCTGCTATCCCGATGGTAATACCTATGTCAAGACAGTTTTATGACATCTTCAAAATAGAGTATATTGATGGGAAGAATTCTAGACACTGGCAGGAACGTGTCTATACTATTCTTGACATTCATGGTGTTGATGATACACTCACACATGTGGCTCCTCCATAAGATATTGACCAAGCATAGAGAAATACTTGGACTCATGCTATTAAGATTTGCAAACACTCTTATTACTACTTTATCTAATAATCTATTTAATGTGTACTATGTTTACAAAGAGGCAATTAAAATCTATGGATCACTTATTCTCAAGTATACTACTGAAGATGTTGGAAAGCATAAGTTTATGGTTCGAAATTCTACAAGTAGGAAATACCATACGACAAAGATATCAAGCTCCAGATCAATGAGTATCACAAGCTACTTGAGGAGCTTTGAGTTGAGAAGATCAACTTTCCAGAAGAGTTCATGGCTAGTGTACTAATTGAGAAGTTGTCGAATTCATAGAATGACTACAAGCAACAACTGAAACACAAGCAAAAGCAGTTGTCATTAACCGACCTGATTACTCATAGCATCATTAAAGATATCAACCAAAAGGCAATATAAGCTACAAAGGGTAAAGAAATGATTGCTAAAGCAAACTTGGTTGAGGAAAAGCTGCACAATAAGAGGTACAACCCCAAAAACAAAAATAATAAGAATAAGAAACCTAGCTACAAGCCCAACATGCTCAATGTAGGAAAAAGGTGAGGGGAGATGGTGAAAATCCTTCTAAGCCAAATGTGAATTTAGTTTAAGGAGATTATAATAGTGATGAGGACATCATTGTTGCTATAGTATCACAACCTTGCTTGTCTTTGATGTGAAAAAATGGGTGGTAGACTTAGGAACTACCAGGCATGTCTGTGCAAACAAAGACATGTTTATGACCTTTGAAAGACCACATTTATCTTGCTAACTCTCAAACCACCAAGGTTTATGGATAAAACAAATTGGCACTAAAGCTCACATTTGAAAAGACCATATCTTGGAACTGAAAGAAGTTTTGTATGTACCTAAAGTCAGAGCTAGCTTAGTCTCTGTGGCACTACTTGGTAAAGTTGGTGTTAGGTTATACTTTGAATCTGATAAGATTGTTATGCCCAAGAATAATGTTCTTATTGGGAAGGGCTATTGTAAAAAGAGTGTATTTCTTTTGAGTTTTGCTGAAATGAATGAGAATGCATCTTCTTCTACTTATTTGGTTGATTCTTTTGATATGTGGCATGCTAGATTAGGACATGTTCATAAATATTATATTAAAATATTGCAAAATCTTGGGATGATTTGTAAAACTAAAACCAAATTTCAAAAATGTGAAGTTTGTGTAGAAAATAAGCAAGCTAAAAAACTACATTGTTCTATTCAAATATAAATTGAGTTGTTATCCTTAATTCATACTGATTTGGAAGATTTAAAACAAACTAAGACTAGAGGTGGTAAAAGATATGATATTACTTTTATTGATGATTTTCAAAATTTACCAAAGTATATTTAATGAGAAGTTGATATGAGAGTTTTGAAAAATTTCGTTTGTATAAGGCAAGTAGAAAAACAGTTGAATAAAAAGATCAAAAGGGTAAGGTTAGATAGAGGAGGGGAATATTTATCATTAAATGATTTTTGTGAAAAAGAAGGAATAATTCATGAAATAACTTCTCCCTATTCTCCTTAATCTAATAGTGTTATAGAAAGGAAAAATCGAACTTTAAAAGAAATGATGAATGCTTTGCTTGTGAGTTATGCAGCTTTTAATAACTTGTGGGGTGAAGCTTTGTTGTCTGCCTATTTTTTTTTTACAAAATAGAATACCTAATAAGAAAACTAAAAATACACCTTATAAATTATGAAAAGGTTTTGTGCCTAACCTTCAATATTTAAAAGTGTGGGAATGTCTTGCTAAAGTTTTATTACCTGATTCAAAAAAGAAAAAAATTGGTTCTAAAAATTCTGATTGCATATTTATTGGATATGCTCAACAAAGTGTTGCTTATTGTTTTCTAATTTTGAAAAGAATTGTTTTAGAGCAAAATATAATTGTTGAAATAAAAGATACAATGTTTTTTGAGCATATATTTCTTTTGAAATTTGAGTATATTTCTAAAAGAGTTGAAAATTCTTCCTTTTCTTTTAAACAAAATTCAAATGAAGTTTTAGTTGAGAATTTAAGGAGAAATAAGAGACAAAGAAAAGAAACATCTTTTGAAGATAATTTTTATACTTGTTTGGTACAAGATGAGCCCAAAAATTTTTATAGAGCTATTTCTTCTCCGGATGCATCTTATTGGAAAGAAGCAATAAAACCTTAAATTGATTCTTTCAATTAAAATAAAACATGAGTTCTAATAGACTTGCCTCTAGAAGCAAAACCTATTGGTTGCAAATAGGATTTTAGAAAAAAAAGGTTTTTCCTAATGGATTTTTTGATAAATATAAGATTAGGTTGGTAACCAAATGATATACTCAAAAAGAAAATGTTGATTATTTTGATACTTCTTTGGGCTAAGGTGCAAATTTAGCTAGCAACTATTTCTCTATGGGCGTCCATTACAATTAATTATTTTGGAGTACAAAAATAGACACTATGAATTTTTTTTAGAGCAATGATAACAACGCTGTTAACTTTACTTAACTTTCATTACTTTTTTTTTGAAATGTGAGTTTTACTCCCTATTATTTTAATATATTTTTAAAATGTTAAGATACAAATTTAGCAACATATTATTTTTTTTGAAGGCACCCAACACAATTATTTTTTGTAAGAGTATTTATGTAACATCCTAATTTTTATTACTAGAATTTAAATAATTTTAAGAAGAACAAATTTAATTCATGTTGACATCAATAATTCGGTGAATAGAAGTTATAAGAAAACATTTATTTTATGATGGTTAAAAAAACTGAATGAAGATGAAAATAAAAAACAATAATAGAGAAAAGAGGTTAATGTGTGCATAAAAAAAAAGAAGTATCGTGTGTGAATGTAGAAGTGGTATTATATATATATATATATATATATATAGAAAGGCCAAAGGCCCATGGCCTTTAATAATAGAGGATATTAATTCATTACCCCACCCTTTCACTGTGTCATTTTCAATTGTGGGTGTGTGAGAGAGAGAGTTTACTGTGTGTTTCGGATTTTCTTCTTCTATGAAGAGTCTGCTATAGTCTCTCTTAGAGTAAGCTTTGAGGTTCATTTTGGTAACTAAACTTACTCCTCTTTACTAAAGTCTTTCATAAATATTATTCTACTTATTTTGCTCTTTCTCGTGAATGTATTTTTGATGTGGTTTGAATAAATTTTTGGATTAGAGTTTTGATCAAGGGTTGAGTTTTAATAATTTAAGACTATAGAATTGTAAAGCTATTTTAGTAGTTAGTCTCTATGTAGTTAGATTTATTTATTGATTGTCTTGAGAATTTAAAATTCAATTTCTATCTAAAAGGTTTAGGGTTTTTGATATATATGACATTCTCACTAATTAAATTGGAGTTAGATTATTGAATAGAAATTGTTGGAGGTATTATTGAATTTTTGATGGCTTAGGTTTGGAATTTAAGCTTGAAATTTGAAGGTGAGAATTTTAGTGGAGTTATAAATTTGAGAATTTTGGGATTTTAGTTAAAGTAAGATATTTGGGAGTTGTTAAGGATTTAATTGGGTGAATTGAAATAGTGAGGAAACAATAAATTTGTGTTTAGAAGATTGGTCATGGGTTACGGAAGATTTGAGAATTTTTCTTTACTTGGGAATTTCAAACTCTAACTATTTTCTATAGTTAAATTTTGTGGTAAACATGTGTGTGTGGGTGTATATATATCAATCATGAATATATATATATATATTTATTTATTAATAGTAAATTACCCAAACAAGTTTGAGTTATTAATGTGGTTATATAATTTTGTAGATTAAGAGTGAATTGTTGATGTTGCGCACAGGGCTTAATGTTTGTGGTATTATCTCATTGCTTGGTGAGAGGTAACTAATTTTCACTTGTCATAGATGCTAATGTCTTGCTTTTGAGTAAATTTTTGGTCATGTGAGATAGTGGAATGAGATAAAAATTTTATGCTGGTATGTTATATTATTGTAGTAAGGAAATTTATCATATGAGATTTTGTATTTGATTGTGATTGATTAGAGATAATAGAGTTAATACTATCACATGATAAGATCTCCCATGGTGCACATTGGGTTGACTACTCATCCCTAATGGGATAGACCTATTGGTTCATTCATCCCTATTGGGATAAGCCTCCATGGCTCATTCGTTCTAAAAAAAAGGATATGTTCTTATAGCTTTTTTTGTTCCTAAGAGAAATGAATAAGCCCTTATGGCTTGTGTGTATGTCTCTATAATGATAGAGATAGGCCTTTCTAGGCTTCTATGTTGCATGCCTCTTGTGGTAGAGACTTAAATGAGTTAATGTGTTTAATTTTGAGATTTATGTTATTGATGTTATATGTATTGATATTTTATACTCCACTTAATAGGCCCTCTTATACACCTGTGTTTGCATACCTCCTTAGAGAGAGTTTCGAATGAGTTAATCTATATAATTATTATATAAGTCAAATGACCTTAATGCATTGCTATTTTCTGCCTCACTTGATACCTCATTAGTACATGTTGATATGTACAATGAGTTAAAATATTGGTTATTGAGGCTTTTGTCTCATCC
>JBAGKO010000003.1:20498041-20510813 GCA_037177275.1 Acacia concinna | reverse complement strand
TATGATCCATGAAATCTAAAAGCTATAATTACCATGCAAAATGTGGATAAAAGTATGCATTTAAGTTATAAAACATCTTTAAAAACCATGTAAATATCGTGTCATATCATCGATTTAGGCGACAATCTCGGTTCAATCAGTAAGCATGTATGAGATGTATGACTCCCTATTTATATGTCTTGGTTATATGATAGAGGTAGAGTCATGTGCATGCTCCCTATACATGGTGAGTGCCGAGAGAGAGGGCATTAGATGAGTAGTTACGAGCATTGCATATTGCATGACTTCCATTGCATTATACTGTTACTGGTTATTGCTTTGCTACTGAGGTTTCTCTAGAAACCTTACCCTCTCCACAATACAGGTGAAGGAACATCAAGGAGCAAGAAAAAGAAAAGGATTGAGCATGTTTGAAATTGTTCCCTGTAATGCTTCTGGATGGATGTGTATATATGTATACATATATTGTGATACTGGAAATCTGGATTGGTATTGTATGCTACTGTTTCATGTTGTAATAATGAGGGTATGCTTTTACATAGCCGTTATGCTGTCCGAATAGTATGAGAATTGTGAGAGAAGGGAAAATAGCATGGCAATGTGATTATGGTTTAATTGGCACTTGGTTTTTGCCTAATTGAGGGTGAAACTTGGGTTGGCTAAATTTGTAGCAAATGACTGAGTCTGACCACGAGTCTTTGTATACTAATATAAGGTATTTTTAGTTGCAAATGGAGTGGTAAATCATGTCATTTTGATTTTTGTAGATAAATTTATGTCTTCCCAAAGTTGGGCCAAAGATTATGGAAAATTGGAAAATGACCAAATGAATAGTGCCATTTTAACCATATGAGCAGTGCATATTTGAGGGCTTGCACACATGTAATGCTATGCTATCCAGTTATGAGATTATTTTTCCCTCAAAGAGGAATGAAATAAGTTTCCAACGAACTTGGAATCACCATGTTTCAATTTTTCTAGAATTAGTTATGATTTTTTAAAGTTGGTTGAAATTAAGGGGTAGATGAATAGTAACCCGAGAAAAGAAAAAATTTTCCCGTTATTTTTTCAATTTAAAGTCATAACTAGTGATTTCAATATCTCTAATATGACAAGGTAAATGGTATAAAAGAAAGGTGTGACAGAGATAATATCATAAATAACATGATTCTAATTCCTGATTCTATGTTGATTCTATGCTAACATACATAATTACATAATCTTTCCTAATATAGTCTAACAATAATATCTTATGAGACACTATATTTACATGGTTTTCTTGAATGTTTTCTAACTAATTTGCACACTTTTATCCTCATTATGCATTGCATTTATAGTTTTTGGATTACATTGTTCATGCATTGCATTTTGCTGATTTAAGGGGTAAAAATAGGATTATTTTCTCTTCTTTATATGATTGCTTCACTTGCCTTTGCAAAATCTTTTTGTGATGATTTTTCAAGCAATCAAAGGAGAATGTGGAGCCTAAGATGGAGCAAGGATGGAGACACTAGAGCTTGAAGGCCAAAGCACATGGAGAATAGTCTTCTGGAACTTGAGGTTGCAATTTGGACTTGTGAGGTCACAACCTGAACAAGTTAATGAAGCTGTGCGTTTTGGAAGTAGAGTCAAGCTTGGAATGATTTTCTGCGAAACTAGGTCGCGACCTCATATCGTGATTTGCAATGTTGCGTTTTGAATTAGGGTTCCTGATTAGCCTATATAAAGGGATTAACCTTCATTTAGAGACAGACCGGATCCATGAGATTTCACAGTACGACAACCACAAACCTTTCTCTCTCAATTCCTCTCAATTCCATAACCCTACCTCAAACCCTAGCCACAATCCATCAATTCCTACCCTATCTAACCACCATAAACCCCCCAACTACCATATTACTCACCCAACCTCAACAATCTCTCATGGATTTGATGATCAAATGTGATTGCGGGAGATTGGAAGCCATGAGAGGCTAAATCCCTTAGCCTCTTAGTGATAGAAAGTGAAGCTTGAGCTCCAAGTAACAACCAGGGGAGTAGTTTTCAATCTAGATCTTCTTTCTCTTCATCTCTCTATAGGATTTCATAGATCTAGGACATTTTACGTAGACTTGAGATTTGAGATTATGATTGTAATTCAGGATTTAGATTGTTTTATGCATGAGATTGATGTTTGAATTATTGAGATAAATTTATATATTAAAGTTTGAGACTATATGTGAGATTGTTTGTCATGATTATGATAGATTTTCTTTCACGCATTACCCTCAGATTGTTGATTGATAATTCGAGGATTATTCATCATTCGTTCATGTGCATTCTAAGAGAACCTAACAATGATTTAATTGAAGCTGATTAACCTTTGATTAAAGGAATTTTTTATTAATTAAACCATTAGACCCAAGTGATTGCTTGGGGTTTTTAATAAAAAGTTAAAGATTTTAAAAACTCCCCTTATCTTTTGAGAGAGCGAGGATATTTGAGTGACTATTATTAAGAGACTAGTTTATCATACGACCTTTTCTTATCAAAACCATCTTTCAAAACCAAAAATACCAAACAAGATTTTCCATTTTATTTTCTTTCTTTATTTGCACCATAAAACCCCAAATTTACCAAACTCACTTTGTTTCATTTGAAAATTAGTTTTTTAGGAATTCCAATTAACGCTCCTCGAGAAGAACGATTGGTTGTTCCTATACTACATTTATGTGATGCAATCATTCTGACAAACCGGAAAAGCGACAAATCTCGGTCTGATCAATATCTTACATAATCCTAACAATATCCAATATATTCTTTAGAAACATATATTCCCTTATTCCCTCTTACCTGATCAATTCAGAAAAAAAAATTCCAATCAAATATAATCCCTTATATTTCTCATTTACATATCCCAATCAATCACCAAAAAAAAAAAATTATCCCAATCAATTATTAAAAACTATATTATATATATATATATATTGTTTCATACTTATCCTAATCAAATATAAAAAAAACATTTATCTTAATTTATCTTTAAGACTTTGTCATTTTCATGTTTGCACTTTTTCTTTTAAAATGTTATCTTTATGAATTATGAAATAATGTGTCTTTTAAATGCTAAATTGCTAATATCAACAAAATTTTAACATTAACTTCTAATATTTTTTTAATACAAAAATTACATTTATGTCATCCGTACTAATTGATGATGAATCTTACGATTCACGATGCAGTTCAATTCACGATTCAAAAAACTGGCTTTTCGATTCACAATTCGAATCTCGATTTGATAACCTTGGAATATATCCCTCTAGAGACCTAATCAAGACAACTATAAGGACATGTGGAAGTTCTAGAACTAGTTTAACCCCACGAGCCTGGAATCTCGTGGAAGACTAGTCAGATCCGCGAACCTTACAACTAACTCCTATATTCAAGGGACGGGAGATAGACACGTTATGGGGTTAGATTGGCTATTTAAAAGGGTAGACTTAGACGTCAAACACACATTGAATTACTCACAATCACTCTTGTACTTCAGATTTCTAGAATTCCTTGTACTCACACTCATACGATCAATAAATCACTCCAATCTATCGCGCTTGATCTACTTTTCTTCTTATCTAAATTCCTTTGTTATTTGTGTCCCAAAATCTTTTATTTAATCATAGAATAATGAAATTCTACTCAAACACAAACGAGAAGGGGAACCATTAGCAATTTTTATGCAAGGGTTGGCATACGGTGTATACGTGGAGAATAAATGAGTTATCCATCATATGGTCAGTGGCACTTGAATCAGCAATTCACTTCGTAGTAGAAGATGCTAAATTACTTATGACTAAAGCACTAAGACTAGAGCTATCATAAGAACTATTAGTAGATTGCACCATAAGAACTATTAGTAGATTGCATCATATGAGCAGATCTACCACCCCAGTTCTTATTCCGTAGTTTGCAACAATTCCTCTTGATATGGCCCAGTTCCTTATAATAATTATAATAGAATGTTCCACCAAATTTTTTATTGTGAGAACTGGAATTCTAAGGCTCACTTCCGTGTCTTGGATTACTAGACTTATCAGAAGAACCTTTACCAACAAGTGCACTAGGAGCAACAGCAACAACGAAGGCTCTTTCAACCTGTAAAATATGAGAATAAACATCTTCAAGTGAATGTTGTTCAAAACTAGACAAAATTTGAGACTAAATTGTCTCATAAGAAGGATCTAGAGCATTAAGAAAATTAATAATACCAGTTTCTCCTGATTAGTTGCACAAACCTCACTATTAGCATCAACTGACATTATCATCATTTCTTCAAACATTTGAGTCAACTCAACAAAATCTTGTAGAGATCTTCCATTTTGCTTACAGTTTTGCAATGACGAACAAATGCCTATTCTTAAACCTCAATGGAGTTCTGATCTACAAAAAAAGTCTTAAATCTACCTTCTCCCAAGCCATGTTAGGATCATTCTTAGGATGAGGCTTATTCATTTGATCTTCCTTCTCAATGCTAATCTAGTACTTTCATATCATCTTACTCTAATCATGATAATTTTTCCAGATTAATTTATTCTCAGTAATCTTATTTGAAACGGGGACAACCTCCATTGATCCCTTAGTCTTGAGAGTGTCCTTAAATTCAACCATAAAGTCACAAATAAAAATCTAAATAATACAAAGATCTGAGCAACCTGAATTCATAATCCACCCAAATTTCAAAAGATCATAAATTAAATCACCTTAAAATCAGAAGAGCACGCTCAATCTAGACAACTAAATGATATCCAGAAAGCTTATTGCAACATCAGAAACATGAATTACAAAGTATCACATCAATACCAACCACCACTGGGGATAGGACGACACCAAGGAGATGAGCACAACGATGTAAATGGCATTGGAAAAGATCACCGAAGGAGGCGTCACACGCTAACTCGTGGTAACGGCGACAGAGGACCTAAAGGCGCGTGGAGGCACGTCGTAGGCGGAACAATGATTGGTCAATAGGGTTGGGTCGATATGAAGCCGGAGGGACAATCTAGGTGGCGTGTTTGAAGAAAACGGAGGGAGGTCAAAGAATCTAAAACACAATCTCTCTCTCTCTCTCACTATTGTAGCACTCACTTTCTCTCTCTGGTTTTCTCTAAAAAAAATCAAAATATATATAAAAAAAACTCCGAGATCTAAAAGGCTCTGATACCATATAAAATGAGAGTAAGAAATAATTGATCTGAAAATTATATTTACATTAATTCACTAACTAGATTTATATACAGGAGAAAAAGAGAATAAGCAGACACATAATTAATTGCAGACGCCTGAAATCAAATTTAATTAAGCCTAATTATTACAAGAATATTTCCTAACTTAACAATTGGCAACCATGTTTTTATCTTTTCATTACTCCATGGCTATTGCCTAATTTCTTTTGGTCCCAACAATTCATTGGCATCTTCAATTTATGAACCCAAGAATCCACAAACACAACCACTAATGTTATCATATACAAGACCCCACCTGACCGGCCATGCATCAATTTGCTTGCTACGAAAAACACGTACATAGATACACAATGTTTCTACGTATAATGAAGACATTCAAAACATTACAAGAGTTTACCAAAGCAGAACCTTCACCTGGCGAAACTTGCCAAGTTGCTTGGAAATAAAGAAATAAAAGCACTGGTAACACTGTAAACAAAATAGTACAACACAGTTATATACAACTAATATAATTCACTTGTCAAATTACATTTACAAACCGGTGAGTAGCACTAATAATACCTAATACCTCTTTATTTCCCAAACTGACAGGCCATCACCTCTTTTTTCACCCCTACATATATATTGTTGAAAGAGAGCTTCTGGTCTTGACTCTTAAGAGATGAGAATGGTCAACATTGAACAACGTTGGTGTAGCACGCATCTATAAATTCTTGATTTACCCAAGGAATGGATTCATAATTTTTTCTGCTGAATGCACGGAAATCAAAAGTTACTTGTGAAATGATAGCAGAAAGGTAGGTCTCTTCAAAAAATCATACAATACACAAAAAAGTAGAAGACAGAAGATAGGTAAATACACTTCATGCCTCTTCCCCGCTAGTAGAAGAACAAAGATTCAGGGGGCGTTTGAATTGACTTTTGCAAAATAGCTTTTGGAACAGAATAGCTTTTCTAAAATAGATTTTTTAGAATAACTTTTGTGAAAATCTAGGTTTGGATAAAATGGGAGTGTTTGAGTAAGAATAACTTTTACGAATTCTGAGGTAAGTATGTGAGAGGAGTTTTGTCTCGGTTTGCGCAAACCTAAGTTCCATAATTGAAAAGCAAGAAAAAAATACAGATTGAAAACTATAGTTTCCAACCTAGCTTTTGGGGAAATCATGGTTCAAAAATTTTTTGGGGTGTTTGGAAATGTTATCCAAACTATGGTTTCCAACCAAGGTTGTCACCAAACTATGGTTTCAAACCATGTTACCAAACAGGCGCTAAATAGCAATGGTATAAAAGAAAAAAAAGAAAAAACCATCGGAGCTAAATTGAAGATATGAATCAGCTCTCATCAACACAAGCAATTCCTATGAAAGAGATACCAATATTTTGATGTTGATTGTTTAGTTAGATATTTTTAATTTTAATTATAAGGGCGGAAAAAAAAATCAAATACAGACAAAACTATAAAACCTTGTAGTTAGTAATAAACTTCTGACTACTCTGTAAACACACGGTAATCATAAGTGCACAGATGCCAAACAAACACATGCCCTTCTTTTGTCACCTAAAATACATGCACTTCTTTAAATACTTTATCAAAGGTGTGTGGCAGAATATACTTACCATAGATTTGGTGGCATCAATACTGTTGACCCACAACCAGTAAACATGATGAAATAGATAACATGTTTCTTAAGATTAACACCTTTTTGCCCTATAAAGGTCTCATGTTTTATAAAATATAATACGAACAAGATCCATGAGGTACCCATCACTTAAGATAGTAAGATTAGACACGATCACAATAAACACAAAGCTTAAACTAAAACTAATTTAAACAAAATAGATGCAAACTGAACAACTAATTTAGAGATGAAATAATGTGCCCAAGAACATTAAAGATAGTAATGGTATAAGATGGATTGTTAACATACGGTGGATCCCTGGTGGGGGAATGAGCAGTCAGGCAGACTGTAAAAGAGCAGGATGTCCTCGTTCACCCAGAATACTATGCAGTGAAACAGTAGAACAAAAGCTAGTGACCTTGTGAAACTTGTTCACAGGTAATGGCAAATGGGGCACCCTTCTCCAACTGCACCTACCAGACTTGCTATCAATCTCACAAAGACAAGCTGGATATACCCTGTGATAATCTTCATTAAAAACATAAATAAAATCCCCCAAACCCACGCATTTCAGACTTGCAAAGTTGTCGTCCTCATCACTATCAAACAAGCTGTAGAGTAAACTATGAGGCATCACTGAAATCTCACTTAACTCCATTGTCTTCGTATTAAGCTTCCACAAATTAAATGACGGTCCAAGAGGTGAGTTACAAATACTAGTCAAAACAAGCACTTCCCTGCACGCAATTAAGAATGAGAAAACAACCCCAGGCGGCCTAAGTGTCTGAACCTCACTCCAAACACGTTCACGCAAATCAAATGAGGAAATAAAGCCCGAAGATATTCCAAGCACGTAAAATCTCCCTCCAGACATAGCCGATGACAAATACGACGACGAATTGCCAGATCTAAAATCCGCCGGCAAAGGAGGACCAAGCTCCCAAGAGTCCGAACGAGGATCGTAAATTTCCAAATCCAATCGCTCCTCAATATCAACCAAATTTCCGATAAACTTCACACCACCGACGACAATAAACTTAGGGGACGAATCATTGCCATCAGTAAAAACACCCAAAAGAGGGTTAGTTCGGGGAAAATGGAGCGGAGGAGTGGCACGCCAGAGAGAGTTAAGGGTTCGAGCGTAACAGAATTTGGGAGCAGTAGTGAAGAAAAATCCATTAGTTCCGATGAAGGAAGTTATGGATTGTTGTTGGGGTTGCAGGGTGGATAAGGTGGGAAGGCAAAGCCAACGATTGGAGACGGGGTCGAAGGCAAAGGACTGATTGTTTTTGGGGGAGATGTTATGGAAGCCGTAGAGGAAGAACCAGGGCTGGTTATCGTGGGAGCGAGGGTTGGTGATGGAAGAGAAAGTGGAGGAGGAGATAATGGAGTACCAGAGCTTGCAGACAGTGGAGGCGCGAACGAGAGTAGGGATAGGAAGAAAGGTAAGGATGAGCTCGATAAGGTCTGAGCTCAGGTGAGTGATCCCTGTCATCTGAGCGACAAGGGCGAGAGAGAGACTTTTTTGGGGGAGCAGATGATGGTTAGGTGTAGATGGAAGATTAGATAGGCAAAGCAGGGAGGGAGGCCGTCGCACTTCATTTATTTAAGAGGCATCATCGTTCGTTGACTTGGTTGTGAGATTTGGAGCTGGCAAGTGGCAAGATCCACATTCCTGATCTGGTTTAATTTTAGGAAAATTGTAGCAATGTCATAGATAAAAAGAAAATGCGTTAAAAATATCTATTGGAATCTCTAAATTATATTTAAGTCTCGTAAAATTTTTCAGCAATAAATTTCATTCATGAATAGATAAAGATGCCCTTACTGATTTTAAAAAAATGCTTTTACGTTTAAAAAAAATATAATAATTATAATTTTTGTTTGTTTACATTAAATATGCCCATGGTACACTCTTCCTCATCTTCACCCAATTCCCTACCTTCATCCACAAAGGCTCAAAACACCTGCCATCGCCACCGCCTTTCATGACCAACCACCTCATAGTTGCAGCCATCTCTCCGACCCACTACTCACTCCAACAACAACGCCACTTCTTTAAACCTTCAATTGAAATAGGACAATAACATTCGACACGGCTGTTATTGGCCACGTGAACTCCAACACCCACTTACAAAGATTGTAGACCTAAGAACCCACATCAACGAGTAGACAAGTTACTAGTGAATAAGGAAGAGACATTGCTCATGAAGGGAGGAGGAGACATTGCGGTGCCATGTGTCACATTCCACTTTTTAACCCTTTTCCATCCTTTAAAGTAGCTCTTGGAATCACTTAATACGTTCGTTTGTTAGAACAAAGAGAGAAATTTTTACAAATAATATACAAATTTTTATTAATATACAGAGGCATACAGACCATAATCTATAATATACATGATGTTTCTTGTACATGCCAGAAAGACAGAAATCATAAATATCTATGTCTAATCTCTTTCCTTACCTTTGCCTCCTGTAGAACCTTCACCTGCATTGTGGAGAGGGTAAGATTTCTTGATAAACCTTAGTAGCATAATCTAAAACTAATAACAATATAATGCAATGCATGCCATGCTATAATGTAATGCCTGTATTACTCCTCTAGTGCCCTCTCTCTCTCGGCACTTACCGTGTAATGAGAATGCACATGACTCTACCTCTATCACATAGCCAAGGCATATAAACAAAGAGTCATACATATCATGCTCACTCAATCAGAACACAATAAACAAGCAATCAACACACAACATACAAGCAAAGCAATACAAGTTAAGGTTAGAGATTCTAGCTACTGATATCCTCATATTGTGTAGGTGCGTTGTTCCTCTATTTCTGGCACTTTTGGGTCACTGGTCCGCTACTCTGTAATGCCTACACAAACCATAGTGTAAGGCATTACTATATGCCTCTATCGGTATACTACATCACTTCCCCTCCTGTACCCTCTAGGGTCCTGGTTCCCTACTATTTGGACCATAACCTTCCCCCTACTTGCATCATATCCATCCCCTACTTGCACCCCTCTGCTGTCCACCCTGTGCAGCTTGGTCCGGTCTACTACGACCAGGTCCAAAATGACCCCAGGAGCTAACTGCGCTCAACCGTAGACCCTCCTTAGGGAGCCCTCCTTAGGGAGCAAACTGTGCTCATTGGCAGACCGACATCGAAGAGCTAACTACGCTCAACTGCAAGCCTCTTCAAGATCCTCTATGACCCTGGCCACTTTCTCGAGCCATGTTCCCTCTCTGGCTACCTTAAACCATCGAACTAAGTTGAGGAGTACTATGTCTACCACTCAGCTGTCAATTGTACGAATAATTCCCTAAGAATAACTACTGATCACCTTATTGTCTTATGGATCTCACTCAACCTTTCAATCATTACGGGGTCCCATTCACAAACTTATACCATTGTTCTCACGGTCTCTCATTGACTGGAGATCATATAGGGAGAGGACTTGTTCTTTCCTCTTACTTTACTAAGTGAAAGGTACAACCCTTCTTGCACTAATCTTAGTTATCCTCCCTCTTATTGGGGTAAGATCACTCTACAGGGAGAGGACATCGCACCACACTTCTGCTACGCCACTTTGATGCAGAGGATCACCTCCCAAACTAAGAGGTCACATTATAACCAAGAGCCTCTCACCTGTCTTATACACATCTCTAACAGTGGTATTTATGGGAATCCCATTCTTTACCTTAACTCTGCAGCTCATCTAGGCCTTAAAAAATGTCAAGGTACGACACCCAGTCTACCCCAAAACACTATTTTGGGCCTAAAATGCCCCTTTTCGGCCTACAAAAATTATGGGATGTTACACCCTCTCCAAGACCAACTTTATTTATTACAAATGCTTGAAACTAATGGTGTGAATTCTTCTTGTTTTTCTTTACTTGAATCTGTCTTCATTGTTCTAGCAGAGGTTCAATCAGTTCTGAGCACATTTTATGATGTTTTTGATGAGCCCAAGTCCCTTCCTCCTTATGAGGAAGGTCATAATCATCTAATTGTGCTAAAGAAAGGCACAAATCCTATTAGTTTGAGGCCTTATCGCTATCTGGCAGCACAAAGAGACACTATTGAAAAGTTTATATATGAATTATTGCAAGCCAGTATCATTCAACTAAGTTCATCTCCTTTCTCTGCACCTATTGTACTAGTTAAGAAGAAAGATGGTACTTTGAGGATGTGCATCGATTTTCATGAGTTAAATAAGGCTACTTCTCCATTCCTTTCAAGCGTGGAAGAATAGCTTCAAAGCATAAAGATGCTAGTTGGACAAATAGATGGCATCAATCTTACAAGAACTACGGTCCATGAAAAGTGATGTGGCAAAGTTACGAGAGTTATTGGCGAAGGAAAATATTCAGTAAGACAGTTTCCAAGAAGCTTCTGAAGTTCAAGAAGAAGGCTTGATCACTCAAGAAAGTTATGGTTCTTGTTTGGACTCTGTGCAAGAATATGTTGCAGCGCAAGAATCATGGAGTCATTGAGTACGATGGTGCAAAATAGACCATAAGTGACACAAGATTCAAGTGCGACTAAGAACGAAGATGAATTCTGTCTATAAGTGCTTGAGTTTTAACCCTATTGTTGGGTCACAAGCACCTTTGTTGGCAAGGGGTAGAAGAGAAGCATCAAACATAATGGTTGAAGAAGGTGAAGCCAAGAATCTCGTCGTCCCTGAACGTTTTTAGATTAATTAGTATTTGGTTTGATTTATTTAGTTTTGGATATTATATTTTATCTTAATTATTTTGATTTAGTTTTGATAAGTTTAGATTTAAACTATATTCTAAGTTTGCCTATATAAAGGCTCATATGTATCTTCTTTATTCAAGAATCAATTAGAAAGATCAATAATATAATTTTGAGTTTCTTGTTTTCTTTATATCGAACAAAAGTGACATAAGAGGCTAGGTTGTTTTAGATAAAGAGTGGGCTTATTATCACTCCTTTTAAATCCATTCTCATGAAAATAGGAGCCAATTTTATGATACCATGCACATGGAGCTTGCTTAAGACCATACAAAGCCTTTTTTAATTTATAAACTCTGTTTTCTTGACCAAAGACAATAAAGCCTTTAGGTTGAGAAACATATACTTCTTCTTTTAATTCACCATTCAAAAATGTTGATTTAACATCAAATTAATATACAGGCTATTTAAGTTGAGCAACAAAAGCTAAAAAGGTTCTCATAGTTTCAAAACGAGCTATTGGAGAAAAAGTTTCATCAAAATCAATACCTTGTTGTTGAGTATTACCTTTAGCTACCAATCATGCTTTGTGTTTCTGCACACTATTATTAGCATTGTACTTAGTTTGAAACACCCATTTGAGGCCAATTGGCTTCTTGTCTTTAGGGAGATAAACTAACTCCCTTGTATAATTCTTCTTGATACAATTTATCTCTTCAACTATAGCATATTTCCAAACTTACTCTTTTTTAGCATCAATATATGACTTAGGATTTGAAACAAACAAATCATAATTACAAGATCCATAAATATCTGTCAAAGATCGAAACTTTTGAGGAGGAATTTGACTTGAGGAGCTAGAGAATGAGCTTTTTGATGATGATGAATTCTATCTGTGCTAGAAGTTGACGATTGTGGCATTTGCGAGCTACTGTCACTAGATGTAGATGATTCTAATCTTGCTGGTTTTGGTTATGAGTTTCCTGCTCCCATATTTATTAGAATAGAGATATATTTTTCCTATACTTTGTCACTCAAATTCCAGCTAGCTTCTTCATTAAATATAACATCCCTACCGATAATCACTTGCCACTAGATGGATTATATAGCCTGTAAGCTTTAGATTGTTGGCTATAACCAACAAAAATACATTTTTTACATTTTTGATCAAGTTTTTGACGAGATGATTTTATCAAAGCATAGGCTATACAACCAAAAACTTTTAAGTGGCTTA
>JBAGKO010000003.1:20477400-20497941 GCA_037177275.1 Acacia concinna | reverse complement strand
CTTCTAACAAATTCCTAATTAAATAGGGCATGAGGTCTTATTAGATATTTCTGAATGTTTTAAAAAGCATAACATGCTTCTTTATAGTTAAAAAAAGAAAACTGAAAGTAACTAAAAGTATATCATTTTGATTCTTATTTTAAATTAATTAATAAATATCTATATTCTCAAAATAAGGTTTATATGTTTATTACTAATATTCGTGAATACGACTCTGATTGCGCTTGACTCCAAGGGCATCTATATATGCGGTCAAATCACTTTGTCATAGATTTTCTCCTTCTATCTACAAAATTCATAAATTTACTTTTAGTAGCTAATTTCCCTTTGATTGAGGGGTGTGCAAATTTGGGATCGGAACCGAGATTTGCCACTCTCAATCCTGGTCCCGGGCAGATACTAAAATCGGGATATTAATCCCGTTCCCAGTCCTAGTCCGGGAAAAATCCCAGTACCCCGGGATATTTCCCCGTCCTAAAATTTCTCTTTTTTTTAAAAAAAACTTATATAAAATAATTTTTATATTTTATTATTAAAAACAATCATTTAACAACTAATAAGACAATAATAATTATATAAATTAATCTAAATTTTAAAAATAATGTTTATTGTTATTATTTTTATAAGGTTTAATTCAAACAATTTTTATAAAGGGGATTCCCAATTCTAATCCCGAAATTTCTTAAGATTAAAATCTCAAGACTGAGCAGGGAGTATCAGGACCAGAATCTTTTACACACCCCTACCATTATTACACACTTTGAAAGAATATATTAGATTTTATATTTATCAATCTTTTCTTAATTTTTTTCCCTATAAATACTTGCTCCACAATAAATTTTTAAAAGAAAAAAGAATGAATAAATTAATGAAAATGATTAGGATGTTTTAAAAAAACATGTCATATGAACTAAATTTTTAAATCTAATGAAATTATATAAATGGCTTATAATAAAGATAAGAGTGGACAATTGTTTTAGTTAAATCATTCTACGGTTCCACCTGCTTACTCTGCAAAATTCATGAAGATTAAAGTACGCAAACCAATTCAAATAGATTGCTTCAGATGATGTTTCAAATGGTGAAAAAACGCATAAAGCCCAAGATATGAAACAAATTCTCTCCACAATACTATTACAAGGGAAAGACTTGAATATTTAGCCACCGCCATTATTACAGAACATATTTCTTCATTCAATGGAAAAGATCCAGCAAACATGCAAAATCAGTCCACCATCAGAGCCCTGCGCCATTATCATAAAACATTAAAT
The DNA here is from genome assembly GCA_037177275.1 of Acacia concinna. NCBI lineage: Eukaryota > Viridiplantae > Streptophyta > Magnoliopsida > Fabales > Fabaceae > Acacia > Acacia concinna. The sequence goes on along the minus strand of JBAGKO010000003.1, from coordinate 20,496,670 downwards.
TTTTAGAATACACAGTTATTCCAAATGCTAGTGCAAGTAAACAACATGCGGAAAAGCTCTTGTATTACAAACATAAAGGTACATGAAACGTATACTTGCTGAAATTGAAAGTCGAAAGCAACGTCAGTCATCATTAATGAGTAATCACATATATACAGGATGTTGAAAAGCTGAGTCACATAGAGACACTATCAAAACACAAAGTTGAGTCCCTTGGCGGGAAAAAAGAAAAAAAAAAAAACCAAGCTGAGTGCCTTATATGACAATAACTGCTACTGAAGTATAAAGAAAGGCGATATTTAGTTGCTGGTGTCGGAAGTTGAAAGATGCGCAGGAGATGGAAACGAGCAGGCGCCAGCTAGAGGAAGATGGGGGAGTGGAAGGGAGGGGCTTATTGGTATTTCTATAAGCAAGCTCGTGAATCATCACTCTTTATATTACCTCCAGTTCTAATTAAGGGTCTGTTAACTTTTTTACAGAATTCTAAAAAAATCTTAAGAAAGTTAATTATATTACTTCAAGACATTAAAATTTGTCGTTTTTTCTTTAAATTATGTTATTTGAGTTATGAACTAATATATAATATAATAAAATCTAATATATAATATGATTAAGTAACGTAATCAACTTTTTTAGAATTTTCTTAGAATTCTCTAAAAAAGCCAACAAACCATTATAATTAGAACCCGAAGGAGTATTTTTTTGAAAGGAATGATGATTGCTGAATTTGTGGATTACCAGAGAGACACTATATTTGCAACCTAGAATCATGTAGAATTCCATTTTATTCCCTCAAGATTCTTGGAATCAAACAAGACCTTTTAGATTTGGGACTTCTATTCTCCAACCGCAATAAAGCCCCAAAAATTATGAGTTGCAAGATATTTACAATTTTGTGTATGCTACTACAGATGCTTCTTTGTAATAATAGATTCTTGTGAAAGGTGCCCATACGCTAGTTTTAAGGGTTAATGGGTGTCCTGAGGAACTCCCAAACATGGAACATCATAGCCACAAGCCCACAATGGGAGAGTAAGTAATAGTAGTAAAACAAATTTCTCACAACATAGTGAGGAGCAAACAGAAAAAGGGCAACTATGAAGTGATAAATTAAAATAACAATCAGACAAATAAAGGACTGAGTAAGAAAGCTCACTTGATGGTAAACAATGTCAATATTCAAAAACAGAAGCCAACTACAATGAGATCAGACTGACTTACGTGACCTAACCATAAGGTTATGACCCACATTACCTAAATACCTATTCTTGACTCAGATGTAAATATATAGTTGGACTTTTGCAGCAAATTTACAGCTATTGGCAACTATTGCAGTCTGGTTCATACGTCAAAAGTACATCCATATGCAGAAAATGAGTTTATTAAATTAATCCAGTTACGTTGGGAAACAATTTCCAGAACAAAAATGCAATGAAGTAAGGTAATGAAGGCATATGGCAGCAAATAGTTCACACAAAGAATCTGACTCAATGTAAGCAGTGCCACCATATACCTTGTAAAGTGAACTAAGAGCTTCACATAACATTTAACTTTGTCTCTCTGAATCCACATCCCAGAATTTATTGTTGGTTACAATTAAAATGAGAAAAATAAATCAAGATATAAATTGTAATAACGTTGATTATAAAGAACACATGTAAAAATTAGTTAAAAAATGCCAAAACACAATAAATTTGAAATCAAACTGAACTAAAAGTAAAATGAGTTTACTATTTGGTGGTGGCAGATGTATGTTTCTCGGAGGAAGATGCATAATCAGGAGGAGAGTATATCAGTGCAGCTAACATAGCTCCTGGAAGCACCGCATACTTGGACAGCACTGCAAGTTTTCTGACCAATGGCTCTCCCTTCATAAATGCCATTTTCTTATCACTTTCAGGTACACTTCTCTGTCAGGTTGTGAAATAGTGTGAAATGTTAGATTGGGGAACTTGTAAAAGCATAACAAAATCATAAAATCATGGTGCACACCTGGCAATAGAGCTTCACCAATATATTACATTTCTTCTCTAATACATGAAAAATGCACTACTCCATAAAACAATGAACTTAGAAGGCAGCATCACATATCAACCAGTCCAAGATATGTAAATATTTAATAGAAAAATCCCAACATAATGTGCTTCCCAAATATTGTCACTTTCTTTCAAAAGAATTATTTCAAAACCATGCATTTCTTTGCCTGTAAGAGCCAATACTAGGACCACCGCCAGTAACACATATTTTCAAGTTCTTATGTTGATACTCAACAACTGGAAGTGTGAGAAGTATTTTTATTCTAGTCTTTCAAAGCAATGAACATACTGAGAGATTTACCCCAAAACAGTAAAGCAATCAGCATGCAAATAACTAGCAGTCAAGTGAAGATCAATCATGAACCAAAGGAGACAAAAACCAAAAGCACAGCAGAGTGTATAATCGAGACACTAAGGGGAAATATATGTAACAACACAGCCAGGTTAAAAATTTCACATGAATAATAAAATAATTGTAGTGCTTTGCAAAATAAGGGAGCATACACTTTGATTTGATCATGATCAAAAAAAATTCAAAGAATTAGGAGGCGATGTGTAAGAGAATCAACTCAATCAAACCTGACTCACTACATATTAAGATGGGTGTTGCCAAAAAACCAACTCAAATCACGGTGAACTCAACACAGAGTGAAGATTAAAATAAAGAATGGCAAACTGCTCGAACTTAAAAAGGGAAAAGTGCGTGAATGGCATATGTCTCCTTTCTAACAAAATTATTGATATAAACGTCCCAAGAATTAGAAAAATAATAAAGTATTAGAAACCAGAAAGACTTAGTCCTAAACTGTCATTTGTGAAATTACTGCAAGGATGATATAGGCCTTCCATTTTTTCAACTCACAATCCTCCTTCCGTAATTATCAAAAGGTAGAGAGGAGCCCGTGAGGAGTAGAAAAAAATTGAGTTTTGTGAAGAGGGGTAGAGGAAGAACAAAGCCAACACTTACATGATGTTATTTAATGATATCTATTGGTTAGCAATTATCACAATGGTGTTGTGCAATTTATGCAGCTACCTCAAATAGTGGGACAAGGCTTCGTCTTGTTGTTGTTATATGTGATGATTCACAACTTCTCTTCCCAGATTTTACAGCTCCATGGTATGTGAGTGTTTAAAAGGAAAAAGTACTTTATGATATTCAAAAACCGCAGGAGAAGTTGTAAATTACAACTCCTCTACTCCATTTAGTCCCAAAAAAACATTTCCTAGATAATGAAATCAAAGGAAGAGTTGAAGCATCTTATGGAAGCTCCAATGTAAGTTTCACTATTGAAGATGGCAATTTGGCCGTTGGACCCAGTGCCACCAATGGTTGTCCGATAGCTGGGATTGGCCTGGACACTGGCGGTGGCGAAAGAACACGGGAGAAAAAAGAAAAATAAATGAGCAATTTATCTTCACGCTAATTTCAAAGAAGGCGTGTTAAATTAGTTCAGGCCAATAAACAAAATAAAGCAGGTACTGAATATTCTGACTTGTTATAGTCAGTAAACTATTCCATGATTATAATTCCATCAGCACAATAAAAATGAAATGTGTTTTTATATTTAAATTTCAGGAGAGTCGTGCAAAAGTTGACGAAATTGAAAACAAGGCATTTTACACATGTAAAATTTAGGAATGAGAACGACATGAAAGGGGTGAATGTGAGAACATGAACAAGCGGCACAATCATAGAGTAGAAATTTTGGAGTAAAATCTAAGGGGGTGATCAAGAAGGTTCGGAAAACTTGAAAGGGTTGAATGCTGTTTATGATTCGGGAGACTGAGCCTTTACAAATCAAAAAATTAGTTTTCCTCATTTTCGCAGCCTCTCAGCCCAAGCACGATTTGAAGAAAGAAAAGCTCAAACCGAATAAACAATGAAAGGGCCGAGAAGGTGGAGTAGTTCTGGGCGTAGAGAAAAAGGGGACGCGAGGAAATCACCTTACCGTGAACGTTCACCGCTTTTACGTCGGAAGGGTGTGGCTATCAGTGGATGTTGCTCTGTCACTGCCTTTGCTTTGCTCTCTCTCTCTCTCTGTCTCTCTCACAGCTCGCGCCAACGCTCTCGCGGCACAGATCGCACAGATCTGTTCGATGTTGAATTTGCGTTAGGTTAGAATGGGCAATATTTGATTTACAGTCGTCTTAAAAGGATAAGATAGGTATAAAAATTGTGGGTCAAATAAGTTTCAAGTGGGATCGGCCAAAATATTTTTTTTTTTTTTAATTCAAAGCTGGATACCAATACTCAAAAGAGCATCAGAGCATACACGTACAAGTTATACCTAATTCAACACACATGTCACGGATGGTGGTCGGTGGTCGGTGGTCGGTGGTAGGTGGTCGGTGGTCAAAAACATAAAAGTTGGCATCTAATTTATGGTCTTCTTTTGCTAATAAATCAGCATCGGAAAGACCCTCTCTAGTCCTATGGTTAATGGACCCTTCTCAATCCAAGTTAAAGAGATATTTAGTATCCTATACAATGTCTCTAAAATGGTAATCAGGGCTGTATCCTCTGAGACAGAACTTAACCGCCTCTATACAATCTGATACAACTAAAATCTTATTGTGACCCATGTTCAAACACAATTATAGTCTATTAATAATACCAATAAGTTTTGCAATTGTTGGGGGAATAAAGGTTAGTCTGCAACTAAATCCACCTAACCATCTTCCTTCACTATACTGTATAAGTCCTCGACACCTGCTTCTTCCATCAGCTGGCACCGAACAACCTACTTCCAGAGCTACCTGATCAACCGCCAATGTTCTTTCTTCTCCCTGCTTTCCCTATTCATTATAAAATTTACAATTTTCCACAAGTTACTAATCCCAACTCGCTCTAAATAGAGAATCAAAAGCATCATCAGGGTAGGATGATGTTTCAAGGTTAAAAACTTTACTACATCTAGCCACCCAAATGTCCCAACAAATATATTCAAACAGAGTTCCCCATTGTACATTCTTTGTAGAGGGGTTACCAGCTTCCCTATTTAGATTCCATTTAATCCACTCCACCCCTTTAAGGTTGAAAAAAGTATCCCATAGGTTTGGGTTTACCACCGACTTCCATCTGTCTACTGCGTTTTTGCAATCTCTCATCAAGTGCATTGTTTTTTCGTTGCTCCTACAGCTAAAAGGACAATCAGCCACATCTAAAAGCCCCTAGCTCTTCCTAAGTTATGCAGAATGTACTCACCCATGCACAACCAACCACATGAAAGATTTGATTTTCTCTAGACCCTTCCATCTCCATATGCTCCTCCTTTTCCGCATGAATACCTGCACAATGAAAATTATACTCAGATTTAAAAGAAAAGAAACCATCAGCGGATGGTTTCCAAATAAATTTTTCATCTCTCTCAAATAATCCTCTCAATAGTATGATTGGGAAGCCAAACTCAAAGTTTATCTATATTCCACTCGCCATTCTCTCCAATGTAATCAACTACTTTCTCATTAATATCAATCAAGTCTTTCTCTGCTGGAATATAGTTAATAAGCATAGAATTATCTTCAGACTAATCTATCTAGCTTGTAGTTTGTCATAGCCGTTTTTGTTGGCCTGTAAGGTCTGGTCTAGCTTGAAACCTATTTTAAAAGGCCTGTATTTTAAAAAATGTGACTATTTTTTTATATTAAAAGAGACAACTATTTTAAACCAATTAGGGGGAAAAAAACTCTCACAAGCCTGTACATCATACTCTAATAATGGGTTTGCAGCCTTTATAAAGAAAATGATATAACTAAAATAAACTAATTAATTATAAACCAATTCCATCATTTTTTTCCCTCAATGCTTCAACTCTTTGGCTATGTCAACTTTTTCTACCAATATTTATAGATGCATCTTCAGGAGGATCAAAAAAGCCTACTATGTTATCATTCATAAAAAATTAAAAGGAAAAATTATTTTTCTGCAGAATTATAGCAAAGTCTAATGAGATTGGAAAAATCATCCATGATAGAATCTCATTCACAGCATTGTATACATAACAAATACAAAGTTCTTATCTAACATGATGAGTACATATTATCCTTAAGAAGTAACAATATATCATATTTTGACATAATCGATGGCTTAATCCAACTTAACTATTTAAAAGCAAAAGTGAAAATAGTTTAATTTATTCATTACTATTATCCTTAAGGAGTACCAATTGTTCAAATTCTGACATATTTGATTGTCTCTTACCTTCTCTAAATTCAACTGAATCTATTCAAGTATATATCAAAATTTATGTGTTACAATAGTAAATTGAAATAAACAAGGTTAGACCACAAACCTGCACACATATATTAGAGATTTAACCAAAACATCGTATTCACAATTAAGGTAATATAGATAAGTAGGCACATTTGTTAAACAAAATTGTTTGAGGGTTTGTTTGGTAAAAAACAAAAGGAACATTATAAACTTGAATCTAGCTAGTACTAGAGGGGAGATCGATTAGGAAGTTAAATTCCAAATATAATGAACTCCAATAGTTATAATTAATATGGAAGCGATAAAAGAAAAAAACCATAATATATAAACAACAAGTACTCTTTTTTACTATAGTTAATAAACATGGAGGGAAAGTGAAAATAACTTATCAAAGTTTATGATTTGCCGCCATTGCTAAGGAGGGGAGAGTTTGATCCTAGACTGTGATTTACAACAAAGAAATAGAGTACAGTGAGTGTGGGCCCTCAAAACGATCCTTTAGGCCCAATAGAAGCCCAGTATACCTCATCAAGTCAACAAGTCCAAGACGAGCTATGACTAACGATCCGTCTCGGTAAGGCGAACTACCTCGGGGAAGACTAGGAATAGACCTCTCCAATAACCTTAAGACACGTGTACCTCAAAATGAAAAAGAAGAAGTCGTGGCAAGATAACGATAAGCTGCAACCTAGTCAAAATAACATATCAAAATGCCACAAAGATAGCAACAACCCTCCATGGAAGTAGGAACCCACTTTCCCCATGATTTGAAGAACGATAGGGAAGACCATGTCTATAAAAAATAAAGGAGAAATTTTATGAGAGGACACGAGAACATCCCGCTCTTACTTGTATTAAAAAAGCCTTCTAAACTCTTTGATTATTGATCTCAATCATAGCAACCTAACTCATTGAGACCTCGAGTCTTCAATCTAGTCGACCTCTATATTTACGAATTCAAGCACCAATAAAATCATTATTTTTATGCAATTTATTTATGATTTCTACATACTAACCCAGTTGTTGGTAACCCTATTTTCAATTTTCCTAAACATGAATTTTGTGCAAACAGTAAGCTCCATTGCTTGATTAAGATGCCCTCACAAACAGTTTGCAAATTTTTTTTTAAAATGAAGTCAAGCTTTCCAGATTCCTGTAGAAAACAAAATAGAACCAGAATGTACAGCATCTTCAACAGTACAAAACACAAATCGAACTAGAAACCCGCTATTCTAGAAACAAAATAGAAAATCGCAAGATAAAACTAAATAAGCATAAGCAAATGAAAATGAGTAGAATATTGTAAGAACAAATTCACAAGAACATATCAGCATAAGCAAATAAACTATAAAAGATTTGCAAGAACTAAACAACTTAGCATAAGCAAATGAAAATACACAACAACAAATGAAAATTAACCAAACATCCTGCTATGAGAGCTCCGATTCGGGGACAGAAGAGAACTCCAATTTGCACCCGGCCAATAGAGATAATAGAGTTTTAGGCTCAGAGTTTGTCATGAATCAAAAGTCCAATGAAAAGATGCAGATAGAGATCTTCGAGCTCGTGACAAGTCTAACAAAGTTGAACACAAAATGAAGGAGAAGGGATACAGCAAAAGAGTGAAGAGGTAAGTCTGAACTATGAAGAAGTCAAGAGAGTTAGCATCAATTTTGAATGAAGAGTGAAGAGTGAAGGTGTGTAAATACAACTTTGTCCTTCTAAGATAATTTTTTGGCTTAATACAATTTTTTGTCCTTCTAGTTTAAGGTCATTTTAGTTTAGGTTAAAGGGCAAAATTGCCCTAAAATTTTTTCAATAGACAATTTTGCTATTGGTTGTTATGTCCATTAATTTTAACTGTCAGTTGATCAAATATGTTGAGCTAGCAGTTTACATGTTGTTCACTTTATTTTTATTAAGATGAAAATTTGCCCCGAAAGTCTCTCTATCATCTAATTCATTTTTTTAAAAGTTAGATTTAAAACTTTCAAGGTAAATTTTTATCTTAACAAAAATAAAGTGGACAATATGTGAATTATCAACTCAGCATATTTAGTCAACTAACTGTCAAAAGTAACAGAGATAGCAGCCGAAGGGAAAATTGTCCCCTTTTAAAACTTTCAAGGCAAAATTGCCCGTGAAAACTTCTAAGAAAATGTTGCCCCTTAACCCTTTTACTTTTGGTCCCTAAAATTTTAAATATGTGGCTTTTGTCTTTCAAGTTTACTCTCTTTCAAACTATTAGTCCTATAGTTTGAAAAGGATCTTGACAGTGTTAATTTTGATTATATGTCATTAACACCGTTAAAATTTCCTAATATAAGTAGCTGACTAGTAAAATGACTAAATTATTTTTCTAACTAAGTAAATTACCTAGACATATAAAAAAACAAAGAAACATAAAACACAACTCAACGCAAGATAGCACAAGTAAAGCTTTGCACTCTTTTTTTTTCTTATGACTTGTGGTGCAATGGGAGGAGCAAGAGCATTGCCATCTTGCTTTCCTCCAACTTTAAAATCATATCCGCTATGTTTCATGTTGTTCAACATCTTTCCTCTTCTTCTTTTTTTTTAATTTTCTCTCTTTTCTTTAGGTTTACCTATGTTTTATGTTATCAAAACTGTAGGTATATGGGAAAAGTCCCACATCGGTAGGGTTACGTTGAAAGAGGGAGGAATGTTAGTATATAAAGCCACTCACCCTCATTGTATAGCATCCCTCAATAATCACTTGCCTCTTAATCATATAAGGCAATTTGATTCTCTCCCTCTCTTTGTATTATTGCTTTGTGTAAATTATTTGAGTAGCAATAATTTATAGATATTTGAGTGTTTCCTTTTATTGTTGTTCTGCCTATTATTTTAGCTGTTATTAGGTATAGTAGTTGTAGCTTATTATATTATTAAATTACATCTAGAATATTTTATAGTGTTGTGATTTATTAGTATAATTGGTTACACTCTATAAAATAGGCTTCCGCAACAAAAATTGAGGTAAACAAGGTATTGTGTCTTACAATCCATTCACTATGATCAAACCTAAGTCACTATACTTCTTCATTATCTTCTTCTTCATCCTCCGCCTTGTCTACTCATAAAACAAAAGTATGGAAGGGGTGTGGAAAGACATAAATCTATCGTCTTGAAACGATCATTGCGGAGCCTCAACGACAACTGCTTTATAGTCTAATGTTAGTGATCTCACTAACCCACATATTATATTGCCAATAACCATAATGATGGCTTAGGTGGTGTTTACTGATTGGAAGAAATAGAAACAAAGTTGTTGTAGGAAGCCAAGTCATAAGCTAAAGAAGATACTTTGAATTGTTTCCATAGAAGCATAATATAATTGATTTATGATTGTACCACTCAAGCCCAAGTAGCCACTCAACATTCTAATGACGACGTCACAAGAGCCAGGAAAGTTCATGACAAAAGACGAAATGTTGGTAGAGCAGTAGGAGTTAGCGCCTATGAAAACATCAAAATCTATAAGGTGGACTCTTGGAGAGTGTGGAATTTGTTGTTGACTGCGAGCCAAATCTTTAAGTAGCCAAAGAAGTTAAGGATGGTAAAGAATATGATGAGGAATAACAGAGTGATCTCGTAGAGTAGGCCAAAGAGGATGCCAATGTTGGAGGCAAGGTCTTTGAGAGAGGAAATGAGGTTAAGGGTAGATTGATCATAGTGAAAGAACAAACATGTAGCTGGTGCAAGAGACGAAGAAAATGATGAAAGAGGAGAATATCATAAACCATCGACTAGTGAGAAGCTCGATTGTAAAGGACCTTGTTGATAGAAGGCATGTAGTGGTTGTATCTTGTATGTGGTTATGAAGAGACTAAACTCGATGAGAAAGGAGAATATAATGTGAATCTGTGTGGTATCTATAAACTGCCTTCCCCTTAGGTGCTATGTTTTGTTTTAAGTTTTTTTTTCCTATGTCTAGTTCATTTACTTTGTCAGCAAAATAATTCAGTTATCTTTCTAGTCAGCCACCCACATCAACAATTTTAACAGTGTTAATGCTGCATCATCGAAATTAACATATCAAGGTCCTTTTCAAACTATAAGGACTAACAGTTTAATTCAAAGAAACTTAAAGGACCAAACTCATATGTTTGAAACTGTAGGGGCTAAAATCAAAATAACCTTAAACTACAAAGACCAAAGATGGTGTTAACCCCTTTATTTAATAAAAGCAACTTAACAAGCCTAGGCCACCTAATAGGCTTATTGATAAGCCTAATCCTAGCCTCTTAAGAAAATCAGGCTTTAAAAGGTGCATTGACCTAGCCTTTTATACTGATAGGCCAAGCTTGACCAGGCCTCAATAGGCCAAACCATAGGCCTCTAATAGGTCGTTTGGCCTGATTTCACCCCTATGGATTATCAATATATTGGAGCTCGTCTTTTCTTTCTTTTTTAAAGGTGCAATTTTAGTAGTAAAAGGGGCATTTAACACCATAAAATTTTTTTGGTGTTAAATGCACATGAACTTTATAACAAGGGGTTTTTATAACACAACCATACTAACGTGTTAAGTGTGTCCCATCATCAGCATAAGTATTCAATTTTATTAGGGTGAATGTGCAATTTTAACAATAAGTTTTGTGTTAGGAGCATCTGACACTCCTAAATTTTAAAAGTTGCTAAAGCATACATAAACTTTACAAATAGAGATATTTTTAACAATAACGTTAACTTGATTTAAGTAAATGTTACTTTTAATGTGTGTGGGTCTCACACAGTACCATGTTTTTATGAGATAGTTGCTTCTTTCTTTATCTTGATATATATATATCTCTCTCTCCTTTGGAACTTGTTTACATATGATCAAAGATTTCAAAACTATGAAGGAAAAAACTGAATTTTGAAGTCTAGGTTTTGATATAGAAAGATAATCCCATCAAATGAAAAATGTAATCAGATGCCATGGCGCATCTCAAGTTTGTAGCAAACAAAGGATAGCAAAACCAAAGGAGAGAGCAAGCAAGAAGTAGAGTGAGCGCAAAAGATGTTGGGGGATATGTATGAGGGGAACGTGGTGGCAAAAGCAAGGGAGATTCAAAGGGATATGGTGTAGGAAGAGAGATGGGGAGGTGTGAGCGATGGTCCATTGAAAGAGGGGGAGAGAGTGAAAGCGTTTGTAAAAGAAAAAAAAATCTAGAGGGGAAAAGAGAGGGCAAGATAAAGAAAGAAGCAATTATCTTAAATAAAAAAAAAAAAAAGGAGTACCAAATTTTGATGGCTAGGTTCTGATATAATTTCCGATGGGAGAGAGCAAGATAAAAAAAGAAGCAACTATCTAAAAAAAAAAGTGTATTATACGGAACCCACATAATAAAAGCAACATTTGTTTACATGAAGTTTACACCATTATTAAAAGTGCTGCAATTTGTAAAATTTACGTATACTTTAACACTTTTTAAAATTTAATGGTGTTAGATAAATCTAGCATTGCACCTTTACTCTAAAAAATTGAATACTTATACAGTTAGTAGGGTCCACATAATACCATTAGTACTAAGATAAAGGTTGTGTTAAAAATAACATTTTTTATAAAGTTCATGTACATTTTAACACACAAAAAAAATTTTATGGTGCCAGTTGCCCATTTCAAAAAAATTTATTGTTAAAATTATACAATTTCACTTTTTAAATCAAAAATATTTTTGGTGAGTTGGATGTGGAGCTCATCTTTTGAAGGAAAATTGCATCCCATAACTGCATGGACCATGAATGAACCTAATGAGATGCCAATCAAATAATGAAAAATCACCCCAAAAAAAAAAAAACCAACCCCAATTTTTATATTTGACTAGCATCCTTCGCTCTTACTGTTCCCTTTCCCTTGTCTTCTCCATCTCAACTTTTAAATCTGAGTGGTTCAAATTTAATGTCTTATAAAAAATATTTTAAAATAATTTTTATTGCATCTTTAAATTATCATAAATAAAATTTAGTATTTTTTTGAATAATTTATTTATTTCTTCTTTAATGATTTGATATTTAGTTAAAATTCTTATAAAACATAATCTGAACCGTTTAAATTTTAATTTAAAAATTGAGATGAGTAGTGAAGAGAAAAGAAGAGGAAGAGAACATAAAAGTAAAGTGGGATATCCAAATCCGCAATTTTCATACATTTTCCCTACATACTCTAATTCTTGTGAACCTAACTTTAGGTTATAAGGAATTTTCTTTTAAAACATCTGTTACGTTTACAGGACTGTTCCTCCCATCCATAAGCTCATTGGGTTGAATTTTGGACGTCATGATGATGAGAATCCAAATAAATATATTTATTAATTTTATAAATAGTCATATTTATCTTATAAATTTCATTATTTATTCTATAAATAGTCAAAATGTTTTTACTAACTGTTTAGTATCTCTTGAATCCCTTTATTTTATTTTTTTACAAATGCCTTTATTCATCTCATAAATATTCTTATTTATCTTATAAATACTCTTTAAAAAAATATATTACTCCTATTGTCTTTCCACTAACTAAACTTAATTTTATTTTGACCTAAGAAATATAGTGAAATTTTAAAATTTGTTGAGAGTTAACTGAATAAAATCTCGACCTAACTCAATAGATTCTACCTTTGTCCATAACTTCATCGACTCCTCCTATTTTTGTGCCAAACATCATTCAACAAAATATTTTATCTTTCTTCATTTTACTTGTATATTAAACACTAATTTTTCATCCTACATAACATTATTATTTGTAGATACCCCTCTAATCTTTAATATAAGATACAATTAACTTTTTTCAGAAATATTAAGGAATTTAAATAAATTATTTTAAAATAATGATGTTTATGTTTTTATATTAAATTAATTTGTGTAACTTATAAACTGATATATGTGTGTGTACACTATGATTAATTTATTTATTTAACTTCATTAATATTCTTAAAAAATGTTAATTATGTTTTATATTAAATATTGAAAGAGTATTTGCTTAAGTACATTCCCATTCATTTCATATATAAAGTGGAAGGAGAATGATAGACGTATTTTATGGGAAAATCCCTTATAGATAACTTTAAAAATGTCAAAAGACAAAAAGGTATTCTAAGTATTTAGGTGTTGGGGCTTAATTTGTTATCTTCAAAATTAATTAAAGTGCAAGACAATTGTCCCCCTGAGTTAAAAATTAAGAACAAATAGAGAGGAAGGCGTTTAGATAAAATTTTAACGATTTCTCATAAGAATTTAACAAGATCCAAATAAGATTTACATAATTCGATGAAGTTGTTACAAATTTGGATAAGATTTTCTCAAGTTCACAAAAGAATTTCACAATTTCCTTAAAAAAATTTACAAATTCCTTAAAGAATTTCACAAGTTACAATTTTAAATTTGTAAAATTTGACAAGATTTCCACAAGTTGCAAATTTAAATTCATAAGATCTTATAAATGTTTGACTAGTTAAGATACCTTTCACAAGTTAAAGCAAAGTTTTCACAAATTTTTAAAAGAATTTTATAACTTTCTTAAATAATTTTACGAACAGCATATTAATAAAGGTTTTATAAGTATTGATAAAGGTTTCACAATAAGATTTTCACAATTAATTCTATCAAAGTGAAAATTAACTCCAATGGACAATATTATCATTTTTTTTAATTTTGAAAATGACGAATTAGGCACTAATGCCTCTTTATTATTGTAAATATTTGAAACGCCTTTTTGTTTTTTTTACATATTTACTGTTCTTTTTAAGGGATTTTCCCTATTTTTCCCTAATTAATCTCTGACTTTAGTTAAAATTAACAACGAATTAAGAAAAGTTGACTTAGTTGAGTGGAAGGAATTAGCTTCACTTCATAAATAAATAAATAAAAATATTTGTCGAGTATTACCTTTATTTAGGGTGGACGAAAATTGAGGGAGTGGATATTAAAAACAACAGCAAATCAACTCTGTTGATCCAGTTATTGTGTGAGGGCTTCTTATATCCGAGATCCGGCGAGTCCTTAACAATTATTCGAGCAATAATTATATATCTACAATCTACGAGAATTATTCTACTGCTACTACTCGTTCACCATAGAGTACAATAGATGCACATGGCTTCTTCTAGATCGGTCGACAATTTATTAATTTGATTGATCAAACCCCTAAAGGTTTGCCATTTCATGCACATGGGAAGGCACATTTGATCCCATCTACTGTATGTATTCGGGTCATAAAGGTAATGATATTACAGTTGTCATGTTCTCCCTATTTTGAAACGGCTACGAGAAATCTCTCATACTATCTTTTCTGGTGATCCGACCATAATTACTTACTAAGAAGAACTTGGTGGCCACTCATAGCACTTCCACCACTACTTTTGTGCATGGAACACCTTCATTCCACGCCTTTTCCTCATAGTTCAAGCACCACAACTGCTCAAAAAACAAAGAGTGCATAGCGTCAGCAAAGTGTTTTTTGAAACGCCTAGCTAGCCAGTTTTAAAAATATCAGAAAAAATAGTTAAGAAACAGGTACAATTGAACTATCCCTATAACTATTTACAAATATAGCTCTGGCTTGAAGGGTATGTTTTTTGGTTTTCAATATTGAAAAATGATATGAGTAAATAATCAAAAGTGAATTTTTCTGAGATGGAAACATATAGATAGGAATAAGCTGGTCTTACATTCAGAATCTGTCGTGATCCAGTTCCCTTTCCTTCTATAGACGATAGGGTCAGCCTCATCATGCGGGATAGAAATGGATGAAGGCATGGATTGGCCATTTTTTGACAAGGAAGCTACTGAGACAGCTGAGAAGGCAGAAGAAGTGGTGGAGCAGCTTTCCACTTCCCATCTGAAACTGATCTTGGGTGACTCATTGCTTGCTTCTTCTTCATTATCCTGAGCCCCTTTAAGGGGTCCCCCTCTTCTGAACCGTAGTACCTGATAAGAATTCAATGCCGTTTATTTTATTTCAACAATCTCATGCAACATCATATCGTGGCTTTCTCTCTTCCCTTTATTTTATTTCATTAATGTGTTAGCTGAAACATCATTATCTACCCGGCCTATGCATCAAGGACATCATAAATGAAAAGATTGCAACAATGAAGTGCAAATACATGAAATTTCTTCATTTGGTGTCATCAAGCTATTTTTGAATACATATATAGTGATGTATTATTATTGCAGAAGTTAAAATACTCACCTTTCTTCCACTAAGTTTTCCTCCTTTCTCTCTTTTCACTGCCGCAGCCCATCTGAGTAACTCTTTCATTCTTGAAATGGCCTTCTTCCTGTCGCCTTTGTTTCGATCCCGATTTTCTGAGGTGCCACATGATTCATTTCTTTCTTCAGTTATAGGCAGGACCTTGTTTCCCACGTGAGCAACTGAATCTACCTTGTTACTGTTTTCTGTTCCTCTCGCTATTTCTTCTTTCTTCATGTTCTTAGAGTGCAAAAAATGCTGTCTTCTGTTATAGCCCCCTGCTCTCTTCAACTCTAGAGTGCTGTAGAGGCAAGAGTTAGCAATGTCCTTCGTGCATATAAATGCAGATATCTTCACATTCTTGTTCCCGCCATGCTTTCTTCCTTTACTTGTTCGTCTGCATGCCCTTCGATGCTTTTGTAGAATTATATTTTTCCTTTGAGCATTCAGATCTGAAAGAGCACCATATATAGGTTAAGTTCAGATTGAAAATGTGCAATAAAAAAAGCAGATTCTGTATTTGGTAAACCATAGTTTTGGACGTCATTTCACATCCAAAATGCCTGTATTTAGTACGCTCTTACACCTCTTTGACCTTGTTAACTTCCATAAATTAAATTACCATCTTTATGAGAAAAAGATACTTGATATAATTAGGCATCTTCAATACCGTGTTATGTATATAAAACCATGATAGTGGAATGTCAAATAAAAGTGTAAGCAGTGCCAAACACCTTGTAAATAGAGTAAAAATACATATTTACCTCTGATGGTTTCCCTTTTGAAGGCTGCAGGACTAAAACCGTCCTCTCCTTTCTCATGTGCCCCTTTCAAGAGCCGTTGAAGGATCTGCCATTCAGCATCAAAAAGGAACTATCTCTATCAGGTTTTATGACAATAATGCTTTCTAGTTTCTACAGATCCTACTATTTTATCTTCACATGACAAGAGCACTACCTGCATGTTTACTTATATAGTACTTAGGGTGTGATGACTTTTTCAGTCAAATGAACAGCACTACAGATCTATCTGTGTGATGTCTGGGAGCCTAGGATTCCTGTCTAGTCTGGTGAGAAGAAGACAAAAGAAGAGTGTGATGAATCTATGGAAGAATGGGAGACAACCAGGCAATGAGCGGGGAATCGGTTGGCTTATGATTCGGAAGTAACATGGGAGGAATATATTATATAGGAGAGCCCAATGGTGGCAAGACTTCGATTTAATTAAGAAACATGTGTTTAGCCTTCGTGGCCTTGTTATTTGCCATAAACTTGTACGCCTGTGGTGTGTTTGGACCCCAGCCCATCAAATAGGGATCTGCATCACCCAGGAATACGTTTTGGGTGAGACTCGTTCATTTATTAGATATTTTAATTAAGTTTGATTCATAATCAATTAGTGTCATTTAGTAGAGAGAGAAATGTCTTAATAATAGCTGGTGTGATCCAAGATTTGTACATATTTGTGAGCGAGGTTAATTAGGTCAAACTTTGAATTAGAGACTAAAACTTCTAATTCAAGCTAAAACTCATTTGAATTTAGAGACTACTTATCCTTAAATGTGAAGTCTTGATTGGCATTCATACGTATACTAATACTTGCACAAATCAATGATGGCACAAAATTCGACAGATAGCTTTGATGAACAAGAAGTGGAATTGTCCATGCGACCATGAAGTCCAGCCTTCTTGATGAAGGGTGCTTTTGGATTTTTATTTTTTTTTTAAGAATAGCCTATAGAATATAATAACTTTTTGAAAATGGCTTATGCGAAAATCTATGTTTTGATCAAATGATAGTATTTAGATAAATATTGTTAGAATAGCTTTTTTTATGGTCAAATGACAAAAAAATATATTAACTTTTGTGATAATTGCATAAAGAAAAAGGAAGGAGAAGGAGAGAGAAAAAAGAATAAAAAGGAAAAAGCTAAAAAAAGTGGCTTATCCAAAACCAAGGTTTTGGAGCACAAACTAAAAGGGCATGTTTGGTAACATAGTTTGGTGAAAGTCTTGGTTGGAAATCATGATTTGGATAAAATTGCCAAACACCCTAAAAAAATTTTGAACTATGGTTTTCAATCTGTGATTTTTTTTTTTTCAATTATGAAACTTAGATTTGCGTAAACCGAGACAAAACTCCTCTCACATACTTATCTTAGAAGCCGTAAAAGTTATTCTTACCCAAACACTCATATTTTATCCAAACCTAGATTTTCACAAAAGTTATTCTGAAAAATCTATTCTGCAAAAGTTATTTTGCTCCAAAAGCTATTCTGCAAAAGTCAATCTAAACGCCCCCTTAGGTTTGGGACCAAACCCTGTTTAGTTTCACTTAACTTAGGTTTACGTAAATCGAGACAAAACTTCTCTCACATATTTAGCTCGTAATTCATAAAAAATATTCTCAAAAACTAATACAAACCAAGAGAAAGGGAATTAAATTTGTCTGAAAGATGCATTTGGAGTGTACAAGTGTCATATTTGAGTGTGTGCAGATGTTAATTGAATGAATGAAGTAGTTGAGCATGTGGGGGTCCTATAAGATATTTCAGGAAGCAAATGAGGCATTGTGGATACAAATTAGGGAGGCATTGCTATCACATGGGGCTCATCGACGCACAGGCATTTAAAAATGGTGATTATTGAGAACACACTGCTTTTGATTGAGTAATATTCTCTCTTAGCTTCTTCTTAGTTTGAATCTGATGAAGAGAAAGCCTCTGATGTGTCACTTTGTATATCACTGCTTTGTTCCAGTCTAATGTTATTTCTCAGACTGTCATGTCTTATTCTTCAAGTTTCCACCTAATTAATTTGCACTTTCATATGAGGTTCTATTAGGATGGATGCAAGGAAAGACAAGAAATGCATTAGCTAAGATGCATAAAAAAGGCGTTAGGTATGCTTTTTGCCTTTTCTCCACTCAGCCGAAAAAAAAAAGAGAGACGATCGTCATGCTTGCGGCGAAATGTACGTTTATGTACAAGTATGGGGTTTGAAATGTTATACAAACTTTTTTTCCCCGCTACGTGAATTATATATTCTCTACCTTGTAACATTGTCTTGTTTATGGAAGCGTTGAGTGAAGTGAAGAGAAGAAAATAATTGTCCCACAGCGTTACTAAACTATTTGGGGTAAATGAATGTTGATTAGAAGATATAAAACTATATCAGGGGTCATGTTTATTCTTTTTTGCGCAATAAAGAAAGCCACATTAAATCACGAATGATAATATGATTTTTTTTTTTTATCCAGCTCTATGTAATTTTATTTTATTTTTAAATATTTCTCCGAATATGGTATTTAACTCCTTGTAACTCTTTTCACATTTGTATAATTCAAAACTGTAACATTAGGAATTTTTTCCAAATAGAAAAATATACTTCTTTCTATTATATTAATCCTAGACTCCTAGTACTCCCCCGTCCTAAAATAACTGTTAAGGTGTTAAGGTAGATGTTTGACTCTATCTTTAGATAATTGTCACTAAGATAACATTAACTATTACTCCATCGGTTCTAACTAGAGCTGGGAAAATGGGCCCAACCCACGAGTTCAACCTGCAAACTCACGGGTTGGGATAAGGTTAGGGTTAGGATTTTCCCAACTCGTAAAAGTGCGGGCTGCACAAGCCCACACTGCCTAACCCGCGGGTTGGTATGGGCTAGCCCGCAGGTTTGCGGGTTGGCCCGCATATATATATTTTTAAAAAAATATTTATATTATAAACCCTATAAATTTTACACTTCCACCTTGATATTTTATAATTTTAAGGAGAAAAAACTATCAATCTCCCTCTTCTGTAATACTATATTATTA
>JBAGKO010000003.1:20463806-20477300 GCA_037177275.1 Acacia concinna | reverse complement strand
CATTTACAAATGTTTTTGAGTTAGATTACAAATAACCTATAACGACCATAAGTACACTGGGAAAATAAAAGTTCCATCGGAAACAAAGGCAAATAAAAGTTTTAATTTTCACGAATTCCCGCACTTAGAAAGATTCTAAAGGACGTTAAGTGACCTAAAGAAGGTCTTAAGTTTAAGGTGTTACAATGAGCAACTTGACAAAGGAGCATTTTGAATCTGTAGATATTTAGTTGATCCATTCTTGCAATAGCCAAACATATGATGAGTTGCATAATGTTGGGGGTGGAGCAGTGAAATGATTTAATTTGTTGAGTTTGCTGCATTTTTCTGGCAATGTTTTAGGAACCCCGATATAATTGTTTAGTTGTGGATAATGAAACTTGAGAGTTGCTATGTAAATGATTAAGGTTGCTCTGACCAATCTTATTGTTTGCACTTATGGCTTAATCTTGACATTTACGATACTGACATTTGTAAAAAAGTTGACCTGATAATGAAGTTTATGACTTGTCTTCTGTTATGCTTTGTTTTGTTGGTATTGCTATTGCTATTGCGCTTCTGTGCAACCTTGTATATTTGTACTGTAAAACTTCGAGTTTGGACGGTTTTGTTGCTCTTTTATCTAATACATTTCATTGGAATGGATATACTCTCACAAATCTGGGGCTTCTTTGAGAATAAAATCGTTCCTTTGATGCCCCTGCATTTCTTTCGTGCCTGAATTGGATGGGAATTGTAGTATTTACCAGGGAGTGTGCAGCTATCTGGCCCTTAACAAAATTATGCGTTTAGTTATTCTATACTACCTCTCACTACAAACTAGAATAACTATCTCATCAAAATCATGAATTCAGCTAATTTTTATTGATGCTTTACGAGAAGTATATATAGGAAAGAACTAGGGCTAGTAATTGGAAACTAATTCCTAAGATAGTGCAACAGAATCTGTTGTGAAACAGATTTGGTTGTTCCTAAACTAGGGGATCACAAAATTCAAATAAATAAATAACATAAATAATAAATCCTAAATAACAATCCGAAGATTATTACTATTATAATTCCAATGTCGTCCAACACTCCCCCTCAAGCTGGCGAATAGATATCTATCATTCCCAGCTTGCTCATTAGTTCTTCATACTTGGGTTTTGCAAGTGGTTTAGTGAGGATATTTGTTGCCTGATGTCTGGTAGATATATGCCTTATATCCATGATTCTTTCTTCTATTTTTTCATTGATGAAATGGTGATCAATTTCAACGAGCTTTATTCTATCATGATGGATTGGATTTTTGACAATCCTAATTGTAGCTAGGTTGTCGCATAGAACCTTCATTGGTCCTTCATACTATAGTCTTAAGTCCTTAAACAATCGATCTATCCAGAGCCCTTCACATAGACCAAGTGTCAAGGCTCTAATTTCTACTTCTGCACTACTATGGGAGACAACAACTTGTTTCTTGCTTCTCCATGTCACAAGATTTCCCCAAACAAAAGTGCAATAGCCTGTTGTTGATCTTCTGTCAACTTTTGAACCTACCCAATCTGCATTGATATAAACCTCTACTCCTTTATGGATTCCCTTCTTAAAGTACAGCCCCTTTCCTGGTGAAGACTTGAGATATCTGATAATTCTATACATAGCTGTCATGTGTTCTCTATTTGGCTCATTTGAGAATTGACTTACTACACTCATAGTATGGGCTATATCTGGCCGTGTATGTGATAAGTAAATTAGCTTGTTGACAAGACGTTGGTACCTGTCTTTATCAACAAGAGGACTCTTGTTGCTTTGTCCCAATTTCTGATTTATTTCCATAGGAGTTGCACATGGTTTGCACCCTAACATTCCTGTCTCATGCAGTAAATCAAGTGTGTATTTTCGTTGTGAAACAGCTATACCATCTTTTGATCTAGCAACTTCCATCCCCACAAAATATCGTAAACCACCTAGGTCTTTTACATCAAATTCAGTTGCCAACACCCCTTTCAACTTAACAATCTCAGTTGTGTCATCACCAGTAATGATAATGTCATCCACATACACAATTAAAATAGACATCTTCCCATCTGTATGCTTGATGAATAGGATATGATCATATTGGGATTGTGAATAACAATACCTTTTAATAGCTTGAGAAAAGCATTCAAACCAAGCACTTGTTGATTGTTTTAAAGCATATAATGACTTTCGAAGTTTACAAACTTTTCCTTTGTTGTCATTATTTTTAAAATCTGGAGGTATCTCCATGTGTACTTCCTCATCCAAAAAGCCATTTAGGAAGGCATTTTTAACATCTAATTGATGTAATGACCAATCACTATTAGTTGCTAATGAGAGAAGTACCTTAATTGTATTGAATTTAGCAATTGGAGCAAAAGTTTCTTCATAGTCAATGCCGTAGGTTTGAGTGAACCCTCTGGCAACCAGTCTTGCCTTATGTTTATTCAAGCACCCATCTAGATTATATTTGTTGTTAAGGACCCACTTACAACTAACAGTAGTCTTTCCCTTTGGAAGCTCCATGAGAACCCAAGTTTGATTCTTCTTTAGTGCCTCCATCTCTTCATAAACAACATCTCTCCACTTAGGAATTTTTAAAGCTTCATAAACATTTTTGGGCACTCTTTCAACTGATACATTTGCTGTGAAGGATTTCATAGTAGAGGACAATTTCTCACATGAAACAAAATTACCAATAGGATGTTTGGTACAAGATCTGACCCCTTTACGCAAAGCAATAGGCCACCACATGTCACTTTCTTGAGGATTTGAGGTTGGGATGGATGATTGGTTGGAGGATTTGAGGTTGGGATGGATGATTGGTTGGTTGTAGACTCTGATTATGATATGGGTACCTGTTTTGCCACTTGTTCTGGTTGAATTTCAGCCTCTGTTTGAGTAGTTTCACCGACAGATCTGGACTCATTATCAGTATGTAATAAGTTGTCTATAGGTGATTCAGGTGGATTAGTTGTGGTTTCAGGCCATTCGAGAAAGCTTTATGGTTCAGCCAAAAGATGGAAGTAAGAGGGTTGTTTATAAGTAAAGGTAACAGGTGCAGTAGAGAGTGTAGGATGAAGTAGCCATTTGTGATTATTCTCCCCCTGAACGGGTACTTTGGAGTAGTAAGATTGAGTTTCAACAAATGACACATCAAAGGAAACATGATATTTGCGAGTGGGAGGATGGTAGCAACGATAACCCTTTTGTGTGGGAGAATAGCCAACAAAGACACATTTATTAGCACGAGCATCAAGCTCAAAACTATGGGGATTATGAAGAAATGTTGTGCATCCAAAGACTTACAGAGGAAGGGTATGATAGAAACGATTTGAAAGGTAATGTTCAAGAAGGACTTGGTGAGGTGTACGATAAGTAAAGGTCTTGGAAGGACTGCGATTAATGAGATAAATGGATGTAAGAACAACATGGCCCCAAAACTGATTAGGAGCATGGCAGACTAGTAAAAGGGAGCGAGTCATATTTAGAATATGGCAATTTTTACGTTTGGAGATACCATTTTATTGTAGGGTGTAAGGACAAGAACTTTCATGATGGATGCCATGAAGGCGTAAAAATTCTTGTAACGATTTATTGAAGTATTCATGGCCATTATCAATTCTTAAAACTCTGATTTTGGTTTGGAATTGGGTTTCAATGAGAGAGTGGAAGGTTTGGAAGATAGTGGAGGCCTCAGATTTTTCCTTTAAGAGATATGCCCAAGTTAACCTTGTGTGATCATCGATAAACGTGACAAACCAATGAGATCTATTGGTACTAGGAATTTTGGAGGGACCCCAAACATCACTATGAATAAGGTGAAATGGCTAGGAGGGCGTGTAGACCCAAGGAGGGTAGGAATTGCATGTATGTTTGGCTAAGGAACATGTATCACATGTAAAAAATGACAAGTCTTTATTCAAAAATTGAGGATACAATCATTTAAAGTAATCAACACGGGGATGTCTAGAATGAGAATGTAAGAGTTTTATTTGAGGTAAAACATAATTGGAAAGTCAACAACTAGAGGCAGCACTAGTATGTCCCTTGGTTGCATCAACATCCTTTGCAAGATAGTATAGGTCACCTTTCCGTCTACACGAACCAATCATCCTTTCTGTCCTCGCATCTTGAAATGTGCAATTAGAAGAACCAAAGTGAACATGACACCCATTGTGTTCTATGAGACGACCAACTGACAGTAAATTACAAGCCAACTTGGGCAAATAAAGGACATTGTGAAGTGTAATATGATTAGAGAGAACAACAGTTTCAATCTTGTCAACATCTACATGCGAAGTATAAACAATTGTAACAACCCATCATTTAGTGCAAGGATGGAGATCAGAGAACAAAGATAGATTACCCGACATATGATCCGTGGCTCCAGAGTGAACGATCCATAAATTTGAATTATTACGGACAGAATGAAGAGCATTAGTAATCATACATGAGGCAGTGGCCACTAAACCAATAACTGTGCTTACTTTAGGAGTAGTGTTAAAGGAATGAAAAAGCCTTTGAATTTGATCTTTCAATTGAGTAATTTCATCCTCGGATGCATCAGAAATACTAGCACCGTAGCTATGGCCTTCTTGTTTCCCTTTTTGTCAATCAATTGGACGACCATGAAGTTTCCAACACTTATCACGAGAGTGCCCTTTTTTGTCACAATGATCAGAATAGAGTCTGGGCTTCCCATCACTATGAGCAGGCATAGCAGTCGACTCACTAGTAATTGCAGGTGAAGAAGGAAAGCAAAGACGTTTGTGACTCTCTTTATGCTTAACTGTAGAGAAGGTCTTGCGCAGTGATGTCATAGGAGATGTATTAAGAATACGACTACGAACTTCCTTGTATTCAAGGTTTAAGCTAAGAAGAAAGCGACAAATTCGGTCAGTCTCAATCCATCGTTGAAAAAGACGTGTATCAGCTGGGCATGTCCATGCAATAGTATCTCATATATCAAGCTGCTGCCAGAGTTGCGATAAAGCGTTGTAGTAAGCAGTGACAGACATCAAACCTTGTTTAAGAGCATGAAGTTTGCTACAAATGTCGAGAAGAACCGTGGTGTTGGAGGTAGATGAATAAGTCCTTCGCAGCATCCCAAATCTCCTTGGCTGTCGTATAAAGCATAAAATTTTGGCCAATCAGAAGCGTCATCGAATTGATAAGCTAGGACATAACCTAGTTATTCTCAGCTCGCCACTTAGCATATTTGGGATCAGTGGAATCAGGAGAAGTAGAGTTCCCATTAATATAGTCATCACGATCTCTCACGAAGGAACATGAGAAAGGATAGAGACTATTGAAAATAATTCTCGCCATCAAGCTTATGGGAAGTAATGAGGTTGGCCAGATCGTGCGGATGGGAGGAAGAACGCATGCCTAGAAGAATTGAGTAAGAGGTAGAGGCATCATCTGATGAGGTTTGGAAAGCCTAGAACTGACCGAATTTAATATTTTCGGTCATTGCTCTAATATCGTATAGTTAGCTTATCAAAATCATGAATTCAGCTCATTTTTATTGATGCATTAGGAGAAGTATATATAGGAAAGAACTAGGCTAGTAATCGGAAACTAATGCCTAAGATAGTGCAACAGAATCTGTTGTGAAACAGATTTGGTTGTTCTTAAACTAGGGGATTACAAAATTCAAATAAATAAATAACATAAATAATAAATCCTAATTAACAATCTAAAGATTATTATTATTATAATTCCAATGCCGTCCAACAATTTTGCCCAAAGAATCTTGATGGAGAGTTACTCTAGATGTGTATCTCATGTCATGCTTACCAATGTACTAGCACTTGTCAGTGCTTGCGTCTCTGATTCATGGATTTTATGAAGCCTTGACGATTAGGGGATTTACTATTTCTGATTTTAAATGTTAAACCTAGTTAACTTTTTTTTGTTAGAAAGATTAAGTTAAATAATCATTGATTGTTTAATCATAGTATATGTTGTGTATCACTTGGCTTATAAATTAGTTTATGACTCACACTAATTAGTTTAAAGAAAAAATTATAAATATAAATACTTTAAAGTAATTCATATAAGGAGAAAAATTAGGTCCAGTAAGAATAAAATATTGCCATCTATATTTTTTTTAGGGTTAAGGGGCAGATTTGGTAAAAAAACTATTTCGCTAGAGGCGTCCAACACAATTAACTATTTTGGGGTGTAAAAATAACATTGAACAATTTTTTTTAGGGCAAAAATGGCAAGATCGTTAAATACACTTAATGGCCGTTAAGTGTGGGTCTCACTGCCTATTATTTTAATATATTTTTTAAAGGTTAATGTGCAAATTTAACAACAAACTATTTTTTTGGGGGCACCAAAGACAATTAAGTTTCGTAAGAGCATTTAGGCAAATATAAGCATTTATATTAAGACCTTATTTTATTCGTTTGATAAGATCATTTATAAGACAAATATGAGTGTTTACATTATAACTAAAGAGATTTAAAAGAAACTAGGAAGTAAAAATTTTTTAGATATTCACATATTTGTCTTTCCATTGACAAAACTTGATTTTATTTTGATCAAAAGGGTGCAATAAATTTTTGTACAAAAAAATTATGTTAACGAAAAAAAAATATTTAAATCCCTTTAAAATAAATATAGATATTTAGGGATTTAAAAGACTTATAGATATTTACAAATAAATATAGATGTCCAAGGATGTAAAAGAAATATATATATATATATATATATTCACAAAACAAATATCGATATTCAGAGATTTATAAGATAAATATATATAGATATTTATAAAACAAATAAAGGGATTTAAAAGAATTCAGGGATTTAAACAATTTTGGTCTTTAATATATTTGTCTTATAACAATTTTTTATATTACCCTTTTGGTCAAAATAAAATCAAGTTTTGTCAATTAAAAGATAAATATGATCATTTACAAGACAAATATGTGAATATCCAAAAACTTTTAACTTCTTTCATTCTTTTAAATCCCTTTATTTATAATGTAAACATTAATATTTATCTTCTAAGTGATTTTATAAAAAGAATAAATTAAGGCGTTAATATAAATGCTCATATTTATCTAAATGCTTTTATAAAAAATAATTTTTTTGTGCCCAAAAAAAATAGTTTGTTGCTAAATTTACACCTTAACTTTTTAAAAATATATTAAAATAATATACAATAAGACCCGCATTTAAATGGCCGATAAGTGTATTTAACAGTTTTGCTATTTTTGCCCCAAAAAAAATTATTCATTGCTATTTTTGCACCATAAAATAGTTAATTGTGTTGGACGCCCCTAACGAAATAATTCTTTGCCAAATCTGCCCCTTAACCCTATAATAAAATATAACATCTGATATGATAAAATAACTTATTTTGTTTACATTACTAATTTCATCTTTCAATAACAAGTTTTTGTTTAAAATAAAATATTAGTAAGGAGTTACTCAATGGGGTTGGAATTTCGGTTCAAGGGTACAGGGAGAGTAAAAGAATAAACTACATGAGGAAGTTAGGAAGGAGGAAGAGAATGAAAGAGCTAAGGGGGCTAAGAATGGAGCGGCCACCGGCATGAGTTCAATTAGAAAACCAACTACTTTAGAATCATGATTCTATGATAGTAGCATCTCCAATAACTAAGAACGCAATCACATACTATTCACATGCTTGGAAACAATGGTTTAATCAATAGAAAGATTGATAAATATACATCTACATGGATAGATTGTGTCAATATGACTGTTTTTTTCCCCTCGGACAATCCAGATATGACCTTTATGAACAAGGGACCTTTATGAAAATCCCATATACCAGGATTAAAAGAAACTGGTTCATCTATCTCCCTTGTTTCATTCCAAATAAGCATAGTCCGACAAGCTCCACCAGATCAAAGCTAACATTTGAATAATTTCCGCATGCTGTTAAAAACAATTCATAGAGAAAACGCCAACTAAGTAAGCCAATGACGGGTTGACAACATTCTACTAATAAATGCTTCTCTTGAGAAATTGAAGCATTAATTTTACCAGAAACAATGATGATGGATGATGGCCATCAGCAAACCTCACGGGTGATCTCTGTTGGACCTTGTCCGGTTCAACCGTCGCCGTCTTCTTGGTACAGTAGATGCATCTTCACCTGCATCACTAAACATGCGCAAATCTTCTTCAGCATCATGGTTGCGAAGACCCAACAAATTCTCACCCCACAGAAAGCGTCGGTCAGATGAACCTCCTGCTGGTCGACGATACCTTGTCCATGCTCTTGAACGAGGCCTTGGCTCTCGTGCATTTTCAATTGAACCAATCATCTGAAACAAGAAGAAGGTTGTCCACCATGGCCCCCCATTCGAATCGCCCATGCTGCCTTCCCAATCACTAGAGAACCTGCCATCTCCATTTTCAATGACATAATCACCCACAACCACAGCACCAGGCATGGCAGACCGAACAGCACTGACAATATCACCATATTCTCTCTGATGTTCAAGATGTTGCCAGGCTCTTACCCTTGAAGGATCAACATCAGAGGGCCGGGTTGTCGGGTGAACTCTCCTAGCATGCCGACGCAATTCAAGATAATTGCCGACAAACGAACAGGACTCCCTAGAGCAACTTCTCTTCTTCAAATTGAGATAATTTCTAGCCTCTTCAACAACCTCCCAACCTAGCACTGTTCCTCGACATAGGGGACATCTCAAGCTCAATTTTGACTCGGATGAATTATCTACATCTAACTCCTCAAGCTCGGCCCTGTCCTGCAAGGTCTCAGAATCAACAGTTTCTAAAATGCCTTCATCAGGCGCGTTGAAATGTCTACTTGGATCTTGAACATCACCCTGTCTTGATCCTTGAAGCAATCCAACAGACAATACAGTATTGGTTTCATTTTGATGATTTTCATTACCATCATTCAAGTCAGGTTGCATATTGAGATTAATATCAGAACTATTACCAGAGTTGTTTGTGTTTACAAAAGAACTGGACAAATGTGAACTGTCCTTAGAATTGGCCTGCATTTTTTTAAACCGATCCAAGCAATTTGAATGTCTATAACTTGTATCACAGATGTAAGATCTGCAGCCCTTTTCGTAAGAGCTGCAGTGAAGGAG
Organism: Acacia concinna; assembly: GCA_037177275.1. Lineage (NCBI taxonomy): Eukaryota > Viridiplantae > Streptophyta > Magnoliopsida > Fabales > Fabaceae > Acacia > Acacia concinna. The sequence goes on along the minus strand of JBAGKO010000003.1, from coordinate 20,468,193 downwards.
AACAGCATTATGTGGATGATCCATGCAAATAGAACATGAAACTTCATCCAATTCTTTGTGAAGAGCACGGATATCTGAATCACTATACAACCTTCGCTTAACAGCAGTCATCTTCCACGCACAGTAATAACTACTAACAATATTGAACTAATCAGAACAACGGATGATACACATAACCAACCAAATATTACTTCCATTTTCATGACGTGATAACATGCCAGTTCTATATGACACATTCTAACATACAAATTGAAAACTACTAAATTAATAAAATCAATGTAAAACAGGAGATAAGAATTTATAGACACATTTAGTTTCCACAAACAGGCAGAAAAAGTATGGTTTGGAGTGCAACAAAATACAAAACTGGAAATACCCGCTCAATATTCATCAACATATTTCGGGGATGAATGAATGGTACGTGAAAGCATCAAACCAAAACATTAGGGATCACCTTCACCAATCAATACAACTCATCTACGATTTTCATATGTTGGCCTTGTTGGGTCAGTATCATCATACTTGGGGCAAGCAATAATGTAAGCTTCTTGCATGTCAATATCGCAGTGCCAATATTGTGAACTCTATTGGCTCAGTTATCAATCAAAATGCATAAGCATATTAACTTACCTTTACTACTCCCCCGACATCTTAACACAAAACTCACCATTTATCTTCATTTAACAACAAATAAATAAAAGAAAACTATACGGCCTGCTAAGCTGAGCTCAGACTAAAATGGGTCTATTAACCAAACCTTAAATAGCGGGAAAAAAAGTGCAAATACATGCTCAAAACTAGAACTTGATAATGGAGAAGGAAACGTATTAATTCCTTGCAAATTGTAACAGGCAAGAATAACTGGCCTACTCAGATTCAAATCATATAAACCCCATTTACAACGGAATAATGGAACCTAGAACATCAACATGGATAGTTTTCTTAGCACTACAGAATACATGGAGTACATACAGAAATGCAACATAATGTTTAATCCTTATATTCAGTGCTTCCAACACAAAAGACAATTTGTAAAATTCTAGTACATACGTAACTTACCAAGAGAACAGTCTTTAGTTATTTCCCTTCCGAGTCTCAAATTGTATTTACAGAATCTTACTTGACTTCACAAAAGAATCAACACTCATGCAATGCTCCAATGTACGTTAAATAATATTTAAGTAGTGTATACTAAAATCCTTGGCAAATATATAATTAACGAACACTTCTGCACAATAGAATCACCAAGTAGCCCCAAAATCTGCAGGTTTGACACCAAAAAGGAAGAAAAAGAAAAGTTTTAGCAACACAAGATATTGATCTAACAAATCACAAGGAAGCAATAGTAAGAAAAAAATCATCAAATAATGCGGCCACAATTAAGCTGTTTCCTAAACATTTCTCTTTGAACGTTCCAACTGTGCAATACCTCTGCTATTTAAAAGATCAAATAAGATTAACCTTCATCCCCAAAAAATCCCAGCATAAGTAGATGACATAGGGCAACCAAGTAATCTCATCAGCTTATTTTGCATGGCGCCTAAGTTATTATACCGTTTGGATACTAAATTGGCAGGAAATTAATTATGAATAGTTTCAACTTTCAAGTAGCCCAGAACTAGAAGATTACATCAATTGGCGATGGCCACAGAAGATAAGGTTAGTAAAGGTTGCAGGACATCTTCCTGTGATCCTGCCGGATCAAGTGTCCGGTTACAGAACCTTAACATCTAGCAAGATTCTGTTTTGCAAATTAATAACAAATCTTAAAAAAAACTTTGAAATAATCTGAATAATGGCTGTTAGAGTTTAATAAATTAAAATGTTGAACAAAATATAAAGTTTCCATTTTTTCCTGGTTGGTCCAATATATAATATACAGCAGAACACACTCTCCAATACTAAGTCGGTCATAAGAAAAACAACTAATTTAGCGAGAGAATGACAAGATAAGGCGTCAAGGCAATATCAAATTTATATAGATACAACATCAACTGATCTATTGCGTTTTTTGTTGTTTTTAAACTAATGAACTGATATATTCATATGGATGGTAAGACTTAACACCAAAAACATGGCACCTTTCAACAGCCAAAGCAGGACGAAAGGAAAATAGCAACTGTTCATCGTCTGATCGAAAAACAAAAATCAAAGTGTGAAGCAATTCATAGACGATGATGAAGCGTAAACGAGGTCGCCAGACGCAGATGATAAGCGGAGTACAAAAATACATCAATATCCTAGGAATTGTCGCATAAGGTCCCCAAGACCAGATCAATCACCGATCGCCAAAACAACGAAAGGAAACCCACCCAAACCCTTAAAAATTCAAATCACATGAAAATCGAAAAGAAAGCACAGTACGACAAGGGAAAAAAAATTAGAAACACCAATTGAGAGAGCGATCAAGCTCAATCAGGATCGAAAAACATACATCGCAAACGACAAACAAAAATAAAGTATTTAATGGAATTAAAGGAGGGTATTTACGAAGAGGGGTTGAGTTTTTTTATCCTCTGGGTTTGGTCTCCGCAAAGATTGCGTGGAGGAACTGCCACAGACACAAGAGAAAACAAAAAATAATTGAAACTGCATAGGAAAGAAAAGAAAAATGCGAAAAAGGAGGGTATTAATAATGCTTTGAGGGGGCGGATGAGTGACACCTAAAACAGAGGACCCAGCGGCTACAACCGCCTCATGACTGAGGCCGTGAAGGATGACGAGAGGTTGGCTAAGAGCCCACTTTGATTTATTTTTATAAATGATTTATATTAAATAATGTTTAAAAATAAATAATTTATGATAAGTTAACTGTGTTTAAATGGGAGTAGCACATTAGTCACTTGTATTTTGATAAGATAAGAAAAAAAGTGATTTATGATGATTTTTTTAGTGAATTTTATGTTGAATTTTTTTTACTTATATTTTAGGAAAAATGTTGTAATGTATGTGAAAAAATAATACTGATTATATGAAGCGAGAATTTTTTTCCACATTCTCCCTATTAATTTTAGAGGAAAAAATAATAACAGTACACTACCAAAATCAATTGTTCATTTGATAACCTACATATTCCTAATAAGATGGTCTAGAATTGTATCACAAAGCCAATTCATTTGGTTTGAACTTCAATTAGATAAGATTCCTTCATGAGATTGATGATCATTATGTTCGGTAGTGATATCTTCTTGTTCCCCTTCCCTAAAATCCGTATCAATTTGAGAATTGAGCCGGATAAGATTATGTATGGCTATTGTGGCACAAACTATTTGAACCTGTGTTGGAAAGCTAAATGGGCACATTTCCTCCAATATTCTGAACCTATTCTTCCATACTCCAAATGTCCTTTCTATAGTACATCTTAAACTCGAATGATAATAGTTGAAAACCTCATTATGATTTGAAAATCCATATTATCTCCTGAAGTCTGAAAGGTGATAACACTCACATCTATACAGACCAAGATATCCATCCGGTGTTGGGTAGCCCAAATTGACCAAATAATATTTCCCTACAAAAGTAAATTAAGTCCATTGATAATATAACTTTATACGTTGCGTGAAGTTAAAAAATTAGGTATGAGTGCTAAAGTTATACCTGAAGGTAGATGAGGAAAATTCAAATATTCAATTGACAGAGCAGTGCTAAAAAGACGAGCATCATGAGCAATTCCTTCCTATCCTGCCAACACAAATTGAAAGCACATATCTCAATCACATACAGCTATAATATTCTGTGTTGGATATCCTTTTATGCCTATAAATCGGGGTTTATCAGAAGTGCTAACCACTGCCTTTATGTGAGTACCACCAATCGCTCCTATGGCATCCTGAAAATATGGGTAATACCACGGACCATTTTTAATTTTTGGATGACATTGACGAAACTTTAGATCGAGTGGTTTGATATTTTCCCTGGCAAGATTCATGCACGCCTTCAACACACAGTGGAAATCCCTACTCACAGTCTCTCCAGAATGTTGAAATCTTTCTTGTATGATCCTATTACCATGTCCATGGCCGACTGTGACCATGAACATGGCCACCATTTCTTCTATTCCAATATTCTTAGTCCGTTGTAACCTATATTCAACCAACTTTACACATAAGTGATGGAAGACACATTTTTCTACACGAAAATTCTCATGACATACTATATCATTTCCTCTCAAAACCTCAGCTACCCACTCTACACCTGTTAGGTTACTAGTCCTGCGTAGCTGTTTGTTTAAATAAGGCTTAACGTATTCACCCACCAGCTATACGACCTTTTCACAGTCTTCCATCTCTTCAAGTAAAAGGGTCATTGCTAAGGCCTTTCTATCTTCGCTTGAACTCGCCATTTAGGAATGCAACCTCTGTGATGGTCAAATTGGAACGAAATTGGA
>JBAGKO010000003.1:20430823-20454099 GCA_037177275.1 Acacia concinna | reverse complement strand
CATTGAATCAGTGAGTGATGCGATTGAATCATATTTGTCTTCTATGTTTGTTTTTTGTTCCTTGTAAAAAAAAACTTTTCTTCTTAATTTTTCTCTGTAGGTCTTCTCATTTGTGTTTGGAGATGGTGATCCAAATCAAGGAATTGAAGAAGAAAGATGGAAGTTGGTAATATTTGAGGACTGAATTTAGTTTGCATTTAATAAATATTTGTTACTCATTCTTTTTTGGCTTTTTGCAATTTTTTTCAAGATTATTTTTGTTATCTCTGCTACTTGTCAAAGTTATCCTTTTATTTTTTTTCCTTGGTAGAAAACTTGTGGGCTACTTTGTCATATTTAAAAGTGCTTAGTTTTGCTTTTGACTTTTTCCTTGTTCACCATCTTATTTTGAAGCTAATCTGCTTGTAATTATATATCGTCACTTGACAGAAAAATATATAACATCATTTATTTTCATGGATTATGTCTACTTTCGCATCTTACTTTCCCTTATATATGATATTTGTTCTGCTGCCCTCATTTTATTTGCAGATTGGGCAATACATAGCATCTAAAGGTGGTGTGGTAGCAGCTGAAGAACTGGCACCATACCTTGATGTAGAGTCTACGAAGGAGCTTAAGGTGACTTGGCTTTTTTAACAGTCCTAGGCATATTTCCCCATGCGATTTAGAGAGTTTGAGAAAAGAGTTGTATAGTTCATGGTTTATGAATAGTGTGGCTTAAATAGAATTTATGTTTATATCTTCATATCTTGCCTTATATTATACAGAGTTTGCTTTGGCATCATTTAGTTTGTTTATCTGCTTATAGATTTAGAGAGTGTGCATTTATCTGGCTCTGGCTCTGGTATCATCTAAGCCATGTTTAGAGATATGTTAAGGCAGATGGAGAAGGAATGAATATTTGTTTACCAAAAAAAAAAAATTAAGAAAGAAGAAGTATTTTTCATCTTTGGTACACAATCTTTAAGCTTCCTAGGAATGTCAGTTTCCATCAAAATGACAGACAGTTCATTCCTTGGGAGTGCTATGCAAAATGCTCAGTTCCTGCGAATGGTATTTTTGAACACCATTTTACTCTATCATTATTTCAATATGACAATTTCGGCTCAATAAATCAAAAACACATCAGGTGAGTTAGACTTCTCTAAACCATCTTCTCTCCTGCAACATACAAAGTGGTTATGTTGGATGAGCTCAAACAGGATAACTAGTGAGGTGGTGGCTGTTGGAGATATGAATGGGGCTATGAGTTCATCATCAATTCATCATCCCAGTCTCCCTTACCTCACTCCCCTATTTTTTCATAAGCAGCAGCAGCCTCTTTGACAGTCCCCACCTCTGGCTTGAATGTGTCACCGCTTGAAGCTCTTGGCGATTTGATTCCTCCACGGCTCTCCCCCGATTGTCTTATCTCTATATATGTATATGTATTTTGACATTTTCAACAATTCAAGCTGCTGGTTTTTGGCTTATTGCTTTTTCTATGGTCCCTATCATTTGTCTCTTTTGTTATTTTTTATTTTGCATATATTGGTTTCATATATTGTCTTTTTTTATTGGATTTGTGTATCTATTTATCTCTCTGGTTATGTTTTTTTTATTGGTTTACATGTTTACTCTATTTTATTTTTTTTTCCTGTTTGTTGTACACGTTATGATCATATTGATTCAAGGATGATGAACTCCTTTTTCTTTTTAATTTAAATTTGGTGTATTTTCTTATTACCCTGCTGTTTGACCTTCAATGCTTTGGATAAGTGCAGGAAGATGAGTCCTATATTTTACCTGTTCTTTTACGATTTGAAGGTCAGCCTGAAATTGATGAAGAGGTATGTTGGTACAATGTAATGGTCAAAATTGATACCTAAACTTGTTCATTTTTCTTCCCCCTTGCTTTCCTAATGATTTTTTCTTTAAGAATGCTCCATGTGACTCCCTCCATTTGGTATAGATTTTAAATCTATGCGGAAATCTATGCGGATAAGGATATGATTAAACATTTTAATTCTTAGAGAACCATCTTTTTCTTAAGCACAATGCCTTCCACAACCTACTAGAGTATAATACTTCAGGGAATGAATTTCATTTTCTTTTTTTCTTATTTACCCGCAGATTATTTGTTATGCAGGGAAATATTCTATATAGGTTTCCATCTCTGCAACGGACTGCCTCTTCACAACGCAGTAGGCGGAAAGAAAATGTGGGAAGAAGATGGGCAGATTGGGTTGGAGGCGTCGAAAAGTTTTTCAAGGAGAACAAATGGCAATTCAGGTTCTACTTTGCATTTGTTGTGAACGATTGGTTTGTCCTCTTATTAAATTATAACATGGATAATTCTTCTTTTGCAGTAAAACCAGTGCGTCAGAAAAGGCAATGGTCATAGGCCTGGGTGGTCTTAATTTGTTTGGGGTTATTATTCTTGGAACCATGTTGAAGTATGCTCTTGACATGATTTAATAGTAAGTTATTTTCCTCTTAGTACCAGACTTTCAGCGTCCTCACTTGGTTTTTTTTTGTTTTTTGTTTTTTGTTTTTTGTTTTGTTTTCCCAAAGAGAAATGGCAGTTGCACCTAGTGGCTTCATTAAATTTGTAGCCGACATATTTCCTCTTCTTCAGGTATGACAGATGCTCTAATTTTTAAACAACCAAGTTACTCTTTGGTCAACCTTCCAAACTGAAAATTCTTGGGGTTTTATTAATCCAAAGAGAAACTGTGAATGTAGATTGTTACTGAATTCCAGCTCCTGATGGAGTCGTTCAACTAGTTCAGGGTGTAGATAGGATGTTGGTATCACTTTGAATTCTGTAGTTTCCCAATTAACACTTCTGGTTCACATGTGGCCATCCCTCTTTGACATCTTTATTTTCAATGATCAAGGGGCGGAACCCATTAACAAAAAAGAAAGAAACATGAGTTGAAACCTGGATGAGGATTGGGTAGATAATAAGTTAAGTGATAATAACGAAAATGGGTGAGCTTTTATGAAAATAAAATAAAAAGGATTATGCTTATTATAAAATCATTTTACTTAGTGAATCGAACCTTGGCTCTTAGATGAGGTGAATCCTGTCCATAACCTGTATGTGCAAAACTTATAGCGATTAACACTTAGCATCATGTTAACTACATTTCTTTTTTTTCTTTTTTTTCCCCTTTCTTCAGTAATAAACTACATTTCTGTTCTCAGGTCAGTATAGCTTTTTTTGGTTAAGCAGTTCAGTTTAGCTATTTGTATCACTTAAAGCTGCGCATTAAAGTTTCTACCAGCCAAAGCCACTGGGACTAGCTCAATTATCAAGAATGGAGTAGAGTGAGTAGAGAGGTCAATGGTTTGATCCCTCATGAAGTAATTAATAAAAGGGTTCTTATCAGCCAAAGTATGTGAACCAGACAAAGGGGCTTGATCAACAAACTGGTTTGAAAAATGAACTTGCCTAAAGGATGAAATGAGCAAGATTGTCAAGTTCACAAGGTTAGATAAACTCATGGAGAGAACATGAACATATAATGCAGACTTGTAGCACAAGATCTATAGTTTAACAACATAAGAATAAATTAAGTACTTAATATATAGAGGACAACCCAATGCGCAAGGTTCGGTTTGAATAGGGATAGATGTGTGTAGCTCAGTGCACAAGTGATTAATATATATCATGCATATATCAGATTCTTATTTATGAAAGTATAAAATAAACATCCTATGATGCATAGCTAACTGATACATAAGAAATGATCATTTATTAAAATTAATTTACTGTTTACTTTGATTTTATGAAAAAGTACAAGTTAAACTATTTGAACAAAATATTTTGATTAAAAATTGGAAAGGATACTAATACTTCACAGAATAATAATTATTTATTATCAATTACATGTATTAAATTCATTCATATTTATTGTTAATAAATAAGAACCAAATAGGGAACACAGAATATTATAATGCCGTGTTTTTGTGAATGGTGGTCATGCGATAATTTGAGAAACTAGAAGGCAAGGACGAAAAAGATGAAAGAGGGAAGCCTGAATATAAAAACTGAGAATTTGATTAGAAAATTGAGAAGTCAGAGAAGCTGTTGGAAAAAAAGGCATGAAGTTATTCCTGTGACTCTGATAATAATGATACAACCATTTTCAAACAGTTTAGAAACTTGCAATTTTACTGCAAATTTACAGTTTTATGCCAGTTAATTTAGGTTTAATGATTTTTGTTTTCATGTTAGGAGTTAGGTAGTAATAAGCGTCTACAACTGTAAAACTAATCGAGTCTAGAATTTGAGACATGGTTATAACATGCTTGCCTTTGTAGTTATAAGAAACAACAAGAAACATTTAATATTTGGCAAAAAAAAAAAAAACTAGAAACATTGAATAACAACATTGGGAAAGAGGGTTGATATTTGATAGAAATCATGTGTAATTTGATTGATTTAATTGTTCTCTCTATGCTAAGGCCATGACATAGCAAACTTCAAGATTACGGTAGTTTGGCTTACTGTCCTGCTTATATTGTGAATCCTTGTTTTTTAAGTTTTCTAACATTAATTTATTTTTGCTGCAAAATGAGAATTTAATGATTAATATTTTCAGATTTATGCTGGTTCTTTCTTTGCAATTCCTCTGGTTAGATGGTTCTTTATTAGCAAGTGGAATGCTGACATTGAAAAGAGAAACCAAGCTAGGCAGCAGTGTACTCAAGTACTTGAATTGGCTGACATTTCACTGAGGAGGAAGGTAACCATATTTGTGTTCATCTATGATTCCATTTGTATGGACTGCTGTCTCTAATATTAGTGGCATAGTTTCAATGTTTGGCAACTTTGGTTTGACAGTTCTTCATAGTTTTATTTTCCTTAATTGTTCCCATCACCTGTGCTGCTTTTCTGTATTAATCTGCAGAAATACTGTAATTTTCACTTTTCAACCTGTTCCCTATAACTTTGATTCTGTGAGTCAAATTGTAACAAAATAGTATCACGTCTTTGATAAATGATAAGATGTGTTGTATATACAAAAGGAAACTCATGGCGAAGGTGTGCAAGGATAAAACGCTGCAAGACGTCCCAAAGAAAAGCAAAAAATAATGAAAATTTCATGGACAGCATGGAGGACTAGACATCTAAAGTGGGTTTGTTAGGGATGCTGCCTCACAAGTGCCGCAAGTACTTATCATGATTAATTTATTTAGAAGTGATTTCATTCAATACTAATCTTTAATGGTATTACCTAAGCACTTAATATTTTGGAAATGCTATTTTGAAAGAAATTTGTTTATAAATGCACGCCCTCTGATTTCCTTATTGTGGATTCGTTTTGTTGGGTGTTGCTCATGATCTGATCACATCTAACAGAGTTATGCTATTGTGTGTCATTTTGCTCCCCCTTTTCTTAATGGTAATTTTAATTATAAGGATGTAATAAAATAATTTAAGTTTTTTCTTATATGGGAAATTACATCTTGTAATTTCAATATGGACTGTTTGTCCCTTGAGCTTTAAACGTGACAAAGAATACTAGCTATTGGTGGAGGCAACTAGGCAAGGAATTGAGTTAATTTAATAGAACTAGACGTTGGCTTATGTGCAAAAGGTTATTTGTGTACGGATTACTCAACATAATCTTCCCTATACACAATTTTCTTCATGGCTTTCAGCTTCTCAATGCCCGGGACATGGCCCAAAAGACAATCATTGGACAGGATCAAATTTTATACCGCACTGACAAGGACTTAGTTGAGCAAGAGTTTGAGGCTAGTGATTGGGACAAAAGATTTAGGGATCTGGAGAGATCTGATTGAGCAGCGTCAACTATTGTATTGGTAAACTCTTAATTTCTTGCCTTATTTCAGTACATTGAATTGCCCAATTTCAACAGCTAAATGGATAGCTATGCGTGCAATATTTTGACAGCCCCTTAGTTTAGCATTAACTCTATGGACCTTTCTATTTATCTGTTAAAAAACACTGCATAAATCCTTTAATAAATTAATACTTATCCAAGCCATGATATAAGAGCTATTTGGGGGGATGGATTTGGCCTAAATATAAGACCCTAATCTGCTTTGTCTCCCAAATTTATAATTTTTTCTCAAAGTATTCCTATTGAATGTATGCATTAAGGGGTTTCTATCCAAATGTCTGTTTGTTTTAGTTTTTTAGAAATACTTTTATGATTTACGAGATATGTGAGAAGAGTTTTCTTGAGTTGCGGACAAGTGCTTAACAAAGATCTTTTTACAAGTTTTTAAATGAGTGCCAAGGGTAATTGAGATGAAAAATTGTATTTTAGGAAAACCAAAATATGTTTGTTACAACTAATATAACTAATTTCATTAATCTACTTAAACCAGTCAACTAGCTGTTACTCCCTCCAGTTTTAAATATAAGATTTAGTTTATGTTTTCTAGAGAGATTAAGGAAGGTAAATAAGTTATTTAATCGTATCATTATATTATATATTACTTTTTAAGTCAGACAAAATAGTTTAAAAAAATGACAAATTTAAACGTTTTAAAATAATGTAATTAGCATTTTTCAGATATTCTAAAAAAAATCAACTTTCTTATATTTAGGACTGGAAGTAGTATTTTAAGGACAGATGGTAGTATATACATTATAAACTAGATTAAGGCTACATTGTTTGGTCAAGTGCTATAACATGCTGATTTATTATATTCTGCAGCTTCAAGCATTACTTTTGAGAGGTTGAGACTGAGGGTAAAGCTATTGCATATTTTCTGACTCAAGAATAACTCGCTGGACTTTCATATTTTTAGCAGAGGGTTTTTAGTTATTTGACCACAAAATTTGGCCATCTAGCTTGTTTCATTCTATCATTAAAGAAGTTCAGTTTGGCTTAATTTTAGAAAAGGCTAAATTGTAGCAGATTTTTATAACATGAGATAGGTCCATATAATAACTGAAAAACAGCCATCGAAGTATGTTACTCGAATCTTAACCATAATTACTACCCAATGTGAATTGCATTCATGTAATTTTGGCGGCATTTGCGTCATAATGACAGTGTTTATAGTTGTATTGTGCTTCAGGCCATGAGCACACGATTCTGCCTGCTACCTATATATAATCATTTGTCTGGAAGTATTTGTACATGTTTCTGGGGTAATTGAAGTAGGGGCTCTATTGCCGCAACCACTGATGCTGATGGCCCACAGAATATGCAGAATCCAATGGGAATTAACAAACGATTGTTTTTTTTCCAAATTTCTTACTGAGGCAAGCAGGCAGCACAACTTTCTGCAGGAAGGACCAATCCCCATATATACATATTAATAGGCATGGCCCTTGAGTGATCTCTTATGATATTGCAAAGCAAGGGTTTATCACTGCTTCAAGCTTGATTGCAGTCATTGTATCATCCAGCAATGAAGGGTAAAAGTTCACATTTTAAGGGGCCTTTTTTTTTTTTTCCAAATGGTGAAACCAGCTGTGTTTTGTATGCATACCTTCTGGACCCGGGAAAGTTGTATCATTAGTTGATGGTCACCTAAAAGTATTACATATTCATGACTTCCTATCTGATCTATTAAGAAAATTAGTTAAGTTGTTTAATATAACATGTACTTTTTTAAAACATCCTAATTTTTTTTTTGATTCTTTTCTTATTTCTCTTTGATTTTTATTGCGGGAGTATCAATAGGGATAAATTTTTTGTAAAAAAAATTGACTAATATAATAAATAAGTCTTGTATTCAAAACAAAGATCAATTCTTCAAGTAGAACTTGTATTAAAAATGGGATGGAGTAATATTTATCTATAGAAGTTACATCTCATCCTAGAAAAGATTGAGACCGGATGGCTATAAACCCTATAAACCGTGCTAGACAAAAACCAATTAATTGTTATTGATGAAATCGGTTTAGTTGGAAGGTCTGGCCATGAGGTGTGCATTTTACTCTCGGTGGCAGTCTTTGTCAATATACGCTTCTTACAAGTTTGTTCCAATTACAAAAGCTATATTTAGTAATCAATAAGTTTTACCCAAACAAAATATTTGTTATATGCATAGTAAGAGCAAATTATTTCATACACCATGATCTTCACATATATTTCAGAGTACACCTAGCAAACCAAAAGCATGCTCTAACAGAAGTTCCATAAAGAGGAAAAACAGAAAAAAGTGAAGGAAAAGGGGGAAAATTGGACGCGTTTCCATGAAAAAAGCGCAAAATTGTAGAATTTACAAACTCACACTCAAGTATACATATATTCTATATCTAACAAGCAATTTCAGATGCATATACAGTAAAGACGCCCGGCTTTTCCCCACTAGAATCTAATCTGGTAGAATGTTCGATCATGAAACAAGCAGAGAATTGATAGATACAATCAACTTATACCATGATCTAAATTTAAACTTCCACTAAAAGAATAAACAAATGAAGATATTGCCAACAGAAAAAAAGAAAGAACAGGCTAGTAAATGTGCTCACCCTTCAAGAACTCAAGCCAACCTCAACAATCGATTCTTGGATATAACGAACAACGAATGGGGATGGATGTCTAAATACAAGTAAAGCATGCCTTGGTATCAGCAATGAACACTGCTGTCTGCCGCACCTAATTATGAGGCTCAGCTTGAAAAGCCATAGACATTGATCGGAGACGACTAGTTATCTCAGTAAAAGATGGCCGGCTATCAGGGTCAGGTGACCAACATTCTTCCATGAGCTTCCTCCACTTAGGGTCACAACTTGGCGGAACTGGCGGTCGGAGAGTATTCTTTACAATCCCCCCTAAAACCAAGAGTTATAAGGAAGCAAATCAATAATGCATTCAAGAAAAGCATCAGCGTTGCTCAATTGCAACCCTGAACATGCACTCCACCTAAGGAAGTAAATCAATAATGCAAGCAAGAAAAGCATCAGCGTTGCTCAATTGCAACCCTGAACATGCACTCCACCACGCTCATCGTTATATCTTTTGAACATGTAGAATTCCTGACATCAAATATAATTTAAAGAACTTAATGACGAACAATTTCTTCTGATGTTGTGGCACAGTCGATTAGCTTGGATTAAAACTGCAGAGGTATGAAAAATGATAATCATTGAATATATTTTACCAATAATAGCGCCACAATGCATATCTGCATAAGGTTCCTCCCCAGTCAATATCTCCCACATAGAAATGCCAAATGAGAATACGTCAACCTGTCAAAGTGATTCCACAGGCTAAATGCCCACCAATAAATTCATTTAATTTCTTTGTATTGAAAAAAGGGCATTTGAATTGTATCACAGACCTTCTCAGAAACCCGATTGCTACTGCCATTCAACAGCTCTGGTGCCATCCAAGGAAGGGTTCCTCGCACACCCCCAGATACCAAGGTATTGCGTTTAATTCTTGATAATCCAAAATCTCCAACCTAAAATTTAATCAAGGAAAAAAATTGGAAAAGAATTGACATTAATAATAATTGGTAAGAAATACTTCAGAGACTTCAAACCAAATTAAGGTCATAACTATAATTGAATGATGAAATCCCTGCAGCTCAAAAATTCATGTCAATGACCATTTCATCCTAAAAGCTTAAGCTATTGTATTAAAGGCTAATAGATAGTTTTATTATAATCTTCAACATGTCTCCTCACTCAAAGCCATTGACCCTTACCCTTGAGTGTGAACGAAGTGCATGCCCATTTTATTAGTATATGGGGGCAACGAATGAAACTTTTGATTAATTGTTCGTGGAGGTTTTCTGCCATGTCAACAATCACTTCAGTCCAAATGTTTCACCTATTAGTAATCTATAACAATTTCCATCCAACTGTGTTATTATACTTGATTTGACTTCAATTTCATGCTCCATCACTTTAAAGCAAATGCTCCTGTACTCGCATTCAGCAGTAAAAGGAGGCACTGTCTCTTGCTTCAAACATTTAGAATATAGACGCCTCACCTTACATATGGGTCGTTGTGGATCCCTCAGATTGACTAGTAAATTATCACATTTCAAATCAAAATGAACAATATTCTTTGAATGCAAGTATTCCATTCCAAAAGCTGCATCCATGGCGATTATTAGCTTTTTACGACCATCAAGTAATCTGCATGAAGAGTGGGAGATCCAATACATGCATCAATAACAATTCAACATTATATAGAGAACAAGAGTGAGGTTAGCATACCGATCCTTTTTTACAAGGACATGCCTAAGGGAACCGTTGACCATATACTCAGTTACAGTTGCCAAGGTTCCTCCAGCTCCATCAGGTACAACCCCATAAAACGCAACTACATTGGGGTGGTGAAGATTTGAGAGGATTTGTGCTTCTCTCCAGAAGTCCTTTGTCTAGCCAAGGCAACAAACAGTATTAGATTCATGTGGATTTTATTTTGTTTTTCATTTTGATAGAAATGAGCTTTTGGCAGTTTTGAAAAGAAGCGCTGAAATGGTATTATCTAAAATTGAAGAAATATTAGGAAAATAGCATGCAAGAAATCTCTTCATAGGGTTTTTAGATTTTATGTGCTCAAGGGATTTGGATACTGAAAAGTGCACCTTGCACTTTAGATTGTAAAGTGCAAGTGAAACACTGTAAATGAAAAGACCAAAAGAACAGAATTTTGCACATCTATGAGCAGTTATCAAGAGCTTGTACTGATTCTATTTCATAAAATACAGAATCAAAATTTCTCATTGCGCACTTCAGTCTCTAAAATGAACAATGCATTCTAGAGAAGCTCTACACAACGTAAGAAGCCAGATCTAATAAAAGAGATTCCAATTTGAGGCATCACAAAATTCAAACTTGTAATAAAAACCAGTAGTGAAATTCCTTGCAGGCACTGTGTTATACCCTATTTCATTTCCATCCCCTTTAACTAAAAGAGGTGACGTCATTAGACCTATGGAGTAAATAAATATTATTCACGTTATATATTAAATATGGTGTAGAAAAGAAAATAGAATTGAAGACTAACCAATCGCTCTTTCTCAGAAGATTTTCCTGAAAAGCAGCTCTTTTTAATTCTCTTTATAGCAACATCTGTTCCCCTCCATTTTCCGTGATAAACAGTTCCATAAGTACCAGACCCTAACTCCCGAAGTTCTTCGAGATCAGCATTTTGAATTATCTAGATAACATGACCTTAAAAATCAGTTATGGACAAATTATAGAATTGACAAAGCAGGAAAGGACCAGGTAGCTTGATGGTATATACTAGCATCCACAAACACAGTAATAAAGCTCCAGTACAAGAAGATACACATGTTGAATTAAAATTACATCTTCCCCAATTTTAGCAGAGGTCAGACATAGTGCATCATAACAGTTTAGAGACATAAAATAGCAGTGAATTATATTATATTCCAAAGAAATTAAAAGTTAGGTAAGACCATGATTTTTTAAATTCGCCACACAACCATGCAGCTCTTTGTAGTATTATTTAACCTATACACACTGTAATACTGACAGTTAGGAATATTGAATATTTAACTTTTGTGATCAATACATAGATTAGCATCAGCTTATGACTATTTTACTACATTTACGGGGACAATTCTTGATCATCTCATGCATAACTAGGAAAACATTATAATGTAACTTTATAAAAAATATCTTGTAAAGGGGCCAGAGACAATTATCAACAGCCAAAACAATCAATCTATATGGTCACTTTCTATAGGTGGCCCATTTTACAGCACCCATAAGAAGAAAGAAAATGTAAGACAAACAAGGTTCTAATATTGATGTCAGCTAATGGATACCAGTCAACTGTACAGCATACTTTTAAAAACGAGATGTTATTTTGCCAAAATGTCATTTACACCTGGAAGCTTTGACTGGCGGCCCAACCTTGTTATTTTTTTAACCATGTCGTCGAAGTACACATGAAATCTTTCATTTTGATGCTGGGAATCACACTCAAGTCATACCAGCAGCTTAATAATTGGCATCCACTCTGTATTTAACTAAGTGGTGCATATCATACTCTAATAGTAATCTTTAGGGGAAACAAGACACAGAGTAATCTCTCTCTCTCTCTTTTTTTTTATTATTTATTTGTGTTATAGTTTTGTCAACTAGGACTTAAGTTGCATGAAGTGATGAACCATTTTAAATTGCTTCATTCATTTTTCCCCCTACCATGGAATTGTTACTAAAAGTCTTATTACAGAATTTAAACCAGAGAATAAAACAGAAGGTATTATTTCAAGTCTCAATGAAAGAGATGAACCCTGTGTAAAAAAAGAATAAGCTATGTGGATAGTGGATTTGACATTGTTGTTCAAGCCAGCTACATAATATGAAGCATTAAAACAGGAAATCGAACATTTCAATGATGGACAACCTGCAACCCATAGATTCTGGCTTCCATTTCCGCAATAATTGCATCATTAATAGATTCATTCTTGTCTTCTTCATTACCTTCAAAATCCTATAAAAGAAAATATTTTTTGTTAGAGATTCTAAAGAAACCAGCAAATGCTCTTGTCTGATTGCAATATTTTCTACCTCAGGTTCAGAGCCTGGAGTAGTGCTCTCCAACTCTGTTGCATATGGGGATAAAACGTCACTTCCAATTCCAACCACTATAGGCGGGTTGGGCACCAATGAAGTCTCAACACTTGGAGGAACAACATCAGTCACATCTTCTATAGTAACAAGTGGCTCAACTTTATTTGAATTGTCACACTTCTCAATTTTTTTTGATTGCTCTAACATGATATCTTCAACTTTTGTTTCACAGGCAAGAGTTCCACAACTGTACTGATCAACCATTCCACCAGAACTAGCTATAAGGTCATCATCAATGAGAGAAGATACTCTTTTAAACACAACATTTTTGCTTGAGTTCTGTAGTTCATTCACTGGCAAATTTGAACTTGGACCAGGGTCATCATGAAGTACTAAAGAATACAAAACAGCTGAGCTTACTGTTGAATTTCCATAGAGATCTGTATCCTTCTGAAAAGGTTGAACTTTTGCTTGATTATGAGAAACTGGGTCCATGGACATGTCGAACAAATAATTGCTTAGAGAAGTTTTACCATGAGAGTTTCCTTCACATTTTAGAGATGATAAATTAAACCCAGATTTTGGGGTCCAAGAAAAATCAAAACCCAGCTCACCATTCAAACTGTCAGTTAAACCACATACTCTTCTATCAACAGTCCCGTGGCTCATGTGAAAAAAATCTAATGGGGTCTTCTCAATCAGATTATTTTGGGAAACTTGTGTCATGCAAGACGATGCAGAAATCATACCCTCAGAAGATTGATCCAACTGATTTTGTTTATTAATCTTGATGTTTAAATTAGATGCTGGAGAAGAGTTCAAAAGATGCAATTCATTCACATTCTCTATAGTAATTGCAGGTGATTCCCCCTCACAAGGATCGCTATTCTTACTCGGTAGGGAATTTTTGTCTTCAATTCTCTTCATGATTTCTATATTCAAAGTGTTGTCCCCACACTGCCGCTCTTTAAAGCCAGATGCAGTTAAATCAGTTTGAGCTGAAGGATTTCGCTTACTGTATAAAATGCTGTTCTTCTGAATAGGATGGTTCACTCCTAAGCATGCTGCAGAGGGGGAAGAAAATGGAAAATCTTGTCTTCTGTGCAACTTGCCTGGCTCAACATTTGATATCTTACTTTGTATTTGTGGATAAATGAGAAGGGGATCAGGTTGGATTTCCATAGAGTCCCTTTGTAGAACACTAGAGGGTACCATTGAAGACAACTGAGCCATTGAAAGGTTCAATGAGGAAAATTGACCAATCCCTTCTTGAGAGCAGTAACCAGACTTTAATCCACTCTCATGCAACTTTGAATCAGAAAATGCATGAGGTATGGAATCAGGAATACAATTGGATACAGAGTGTGGACAAATCAACTCACCCAGGCTGGACACAGGATTTACTGATTGATGCATGGACCTTTCACCCAAAATTTCATCATTACAACCATCACTTTGATCAGCATACGAAGCAGTTACACATTCCTTGCCAGGACTATTTCTGAATAGCTTCCCATGGTACTGCTCTGGCAGACCAACATCAGCCTGTTGGCAGGGGTGATTGTCACCTAGGAAAGTCGCAGCCATTTGTTGGGAGTATCTACAATCAGCAGCACTAACATTGGATGTCTTAGGTGATATTTGTGCAGTAATAAAGGGTAAGCTACTTGCAGCACTTCTCTGGCATGAGCTATTATTACCTTGAGACCCTACATAAACTTTGCTCAAATTTCCTCTTTGAAATGAAGTAGAAGAAATCTGTTGATGTTGATTGGAGGTCATTTGCAGATTCTGAGAATCATTAAAAAATCCATCTGGATGCACAGCACTACCACCACCCTTGATCTCTGAAGAAGAAGGTATATTTGGGAATCTTTTCTGAAAGTCTGGAGCAAAATTCAAATTTGCCCCTAATGAACCAACTTCATTTGTCAAGCGTTGACCTGAACTATTTGTTCTTGGACCACAGTCCCCTATGCCATTCACTGCAACAACATATTGGTAATCAGGATTACTCTGTTGATCAGTTCTTGCTTCAAATGACAATTCCTTTTCAGACTCACTCAAGGGAATTAAGAAAATTCGAAGTCTTTGAGATCCCTTATGCCTTTCATGCCCATGGTATTCTTCTATCATATTTTGAAGATCCTCATCAGAGGAGACAGATATTAGAGAATCAAGATCCTCACCTGGAAGCTGGTACTTAATAGTGTGAGGTTGATTGCTAATACCCAAGGTCTTCTTGACAAGCCCTTGCCATGAAATATCCTTTCGGATAGATATAATGCGAGTCTCTCCCCCTACATATCTGAGTTTCCCATCTCTGGGCCTTGGTAATACTTTTCCACCAAAGCTGCAAAGTAACTTCATTTTTTCAGATTGAGAATCATCTGAAACTCCTGAACCAGAAACTTCGTTGGAATAGGAGGATTTCTTTATGAGAAAAGGAGACCCAGGTGTATCTGTATCAGCTTGGTCACCAAATGATTCACCTAGAGTCTTCACTCCTAGTGTAACATTACCATCTTCCTTTCGATTTTTGCTATTTTTATCAACAAAAGCCCCATTTTCTATCTCTCGAGTTGGCTCTCTTGTAAAGTTAAGATCAGCAATGTCAAAAGGCTTCTCAGACTCCATTCTTTTCAATCCCCGAATATTAGTAAGATCTTCATATCTCACTTGGCCATTCTCCCCGTGAAATACAAACCTACTTTCATGCTTTCGGAGTGAATCAGGTGCAACAGGTTCTCTTCTACCAGCAATTCTTTCACGACCAAACTCTGCAGGAAATTCTTTCCCTGGCCATATGGAGATGTTATTATTTACATCCTGTCCTGTTTTAAAAACACCAATGGCTGATTCTGCATGCATGTATTGAGTAAACACACCTGGTGCCCTCCTAAGGTTGGCAGCAAACAAAATGTCCGGCTTATTTAGTTCCATTAGAAGCCATCAAATGTTCTCAAAGAATGTAAATTAAGGACTAGGAGCCACCACCAACAGATAATCCACCTACAAATTCATGTCTGATTTTCCACACCATGGGCATCGAAGTTCTTGTTCAACATGTTGAGTATAATTGCCAAGTCACCTGCAACAATGATTAGGGAATATGATTAGGCAAACCGAGTACTGCAAGAAATACCTGTGCATAGTTTTACAACCATAAAATGGCGCAGTAAGTCCGATTAAACCATCTAAACAAGAAGTAAAGATAATTTCCCACTAGTTTTAAGTTTATCTCGCTGCATATGCACACAAAAATCAACTCATATCATCCACACTGGTAAGAGGAAATACGACCAAGTAACACTGATTTCTGATAAAGTTGATGGGCAGAAACCATATGAATATTCTGAATCAACCATGTAACACCCAAAAAAAAAAAAAGAATATTCTGAATCAACCAAAGTCCATCCGACTCGTCCAACAGAATTTTAAAAGATGGTGTAAGCGATTCAGAATCTGAGCAAAAAGCAAGCAAAAATATTGAAGCTTTAAATGCAACAAAAAAACAGAAAGCTAGAAAAGTGGGAGTCTACCATAATTCAAAATCAACCTGAATTGAAGAAGTCGGAACCAAAAATGGAATCGAAAAAAAGAAAAACAATGGCGAAAGTAACCCGATGATCAGCGGCCACTGTTTTCTTCGTTCCAGCTCATTCTTCCACCTAAAGCTTGAATTGCTACAAGTGGTGCAATCGAAGCAAATATGGAGAAATCAGAGTAGACTATTGCTAGAGGCAGTAAGTGAGAGTTGGATCAAGGAATTCAGACAAAGTGGAGGCTATGAGGGATAAAGGGTAATGTAGCTTATGCCTGCGAATCTAATCTTGGCCGTTGAAGATCAACATTGCCCCGAATTAAGCTGTAAAAACACACGGACACCATAACTATGACAAGGGATGAAATATATAGAATTGGATCTCTCAGAGTCTTGCTCAGCTTGTTCCCCATACGTGGACTCTGATTCTGGCAGTTTTGAAAGCTTTCTGAGAAAACGAGGATAGGGAAATAATATAATATTAACTCAAGGCAAAAGTAATGGAAAATCCCGAAATATACATCCTTCCCTCGAACCTCTCTCCTCAAAATTATTCTGGACTGGTTTATACCAGGCCCGTATTATAACTAACATTAAAATATCGCGTTATTTGGCCCCTTGGAATCTACCAAAGCGTATCCATCAAACTTCAAACCATAGCCGTCTCACGTGTCCCCTCTCCCCGCCATGAAATGGCTTCGTGCTTCCCTCAAATTGCATTTCCTATTCATTTGGGCAAATTATACATTTCCCCACAATTTTAGTGACTTTTGTATTTAGCTCCTATACATTCATTTTATTTTTATGAATCCCTAGAGTTTCTTTTGTTTTTTTGGGCCAGGCTCAGTCTATACAGCTAGTTCTTTCGATTTCCCATATAGCTGATATAACTTGTAGGGACCAAAACATGTTACTAACACTGCTACTTTAGCTAAGGTAGCCATTTTTACGTAATAAACTGATATACTCTAAATTTTCTAATAATCAATATTTATTGTTTGCAAAGTATCTACAAATTAAAATTTTAAGAAAACTCAATTACTTGAAGTAGGTGAGGATAGATCAAGAATCAAAACTCTCATAACATACTAAAAATTAAAAACCTAATATATTAAGAAAAACTTAGGGCATGTTTGGTTCAAACACATTACACTTTGCAGTGCAGTGCAGTGCAATGCTAATTACATGACAAGTGTTTAGTTATATTTTTAAGTAAGGTGCAACGAGTTGTTTTTTTTAATAATTATTTAAAATTAACATAACACAACAAGTCTATTTTACCCTTAATATACTCTTTGTAGAAAAATAATTAAGAGTCATTGTAAAATAGTGAAGGAGGAAGGTAGTCGTAGCAAGGGGTGCGACAATAATAGTAGAAGAGGAGGAAGTAGTGGCAGTGACAGTAACTATAGATGTGGTAGCAACACGAGGAGAGTATGGAGGAGAAAGTTGTGGTGTTGGTAGTGAACGAAGGGTAGTGGAGATGGCATCAAAGGTAGTTAACGACGAGGGTGGTGGCGATGATGATGGAGGAAGATGAGGTAATGGTGGTAGCGACAACAGTGGTGATGGTGATGGAGGAAGGGGAGGTAATGGTGGCAGCGACAACGGTGAAATAGGAAGAGGTAGTGGCAGGGCATAAATGGTAGAGGTGACAACAGGGGCGGAGGTAGTGGTGGTAACGATGGAGGTGGGAGGAGGAGGAGGAAGCGATAGCAACTATGGAGGAGGAGGAGGAGGTAGCAACTGTGGAGGAGAAAGAGGAAGAAGAGGTGGGAGCAACAACGATGGAGATGGTGGTGACGGTGGAGGAGGTTGTAATATCCTAAAATTCCTATATAGAAACTTAGTAATGATTATATCAATAAATATATAATTTTGAAAGAATTTCCACAAAAGTGTTGTGGGGGCAATTATGTTGTTATAAGATTTTGGATAACCAAATGATGTTAAAAAATTATGAAATTTTACATGATGAAATTAGAAATTATGAGATTTAAATTGATAGGTAAATCAGACTAATTGAACTTATATTTTATGAGATATGAATTTTTGAAATAGCCTAGTGGAATTCGTCTGTTTCTAGAGCAATATTCAAAAATGAATTTACTAGGACTATTATAATGCCAATTGAGCAAAGAAATTATTTGTCCCTAAAACTAGACTCAATAAAAGACATTTGAGCTTTAGAATCACTTCAATTGGATATTTATACAAGTAGATATGAATTTTTAAAATTATGTGAAAATTTTGTCCAAAAATCAAAAAATTCAGAGATGTAAAGGCAAAGTGGTAAGTTGCTAAATAATAAAGTGTAAATTAATTATCTCACTTTACTGGGGCATTCTCGGTGAGCAATTCCACTAGATATAATTAATTATAACCATTAGCACAAAGGGGGGAAAAAAGAAAATGAGTGGTGGAGAATTAAGGAAGTGAAATTTTATTTAGTTTATTGTTTCACTTCCAGCTCTTTATGCCTCACTTCTGAAAATCATCTTGGGACACTTCCAGCAGCTGAGAGAGAAGAAGCATACGAGAAGGCAAGTGGTGCAAAGAGGAAAAAATAGAAGGGTAAGGTATGAAGTGTTATAAGCTAATGTTCTCCTTGAAATTAATCTTCTCCTACCCAACTCCCTTTACTAATGTTGTCCTCCACTGCTTGTGCTTCAACTCCATGGTTTTGTAATTTGAAAAGGAGATGTCTGACAGTGTAAAAGTGGAGCAAGAAGTTGGAGAAAGCAAGAAGAGGCCATAGCACGGAGGAAAGGTAACAAAGAGCTTTGGTTTAAGCCAAGGCACATGGGTTTTGCTGGATTTTCCCTTAATTTCCTCACTTTTCATATTAATAAAATTATTAGAAAGGTTACTGTTTATGGCATATTAATGGCTTATTGGATTGGTTGGTTGTTGACCTTGGTATAGAATCATAGAACTTAGAGATGAGTGTATTTTTGGATAGTGAAGATTAGGGGAAGGGTTGTCGATTATTTCCATGAGTTTTGTCAAGACACCTTGATATATTGAACAAGGAAAAATACTTACTAGCACCTTGAAATCCCTGAAATATAATTTGAAGAAAATTATGGAATTAGTTTGTACCTTTTGTATTTCAAGGAGGTCATGGGGGCCATAACCTATACTTAACTTGAAGAAAAATGGGTTAGATGAAAGAATTATGACCTACTCGATATTGATGATGATGTTGTTGTTTGGTTGATTGTTGTTGGATTGGTGTACTTTTGAACTTTGAAATTTTGGGAAACATTAAAGATTAGGGGAGGTGCTGCCAAAATTTTTAAAACATAGGGGAAACTTAATTTAATATTAGATCATGGCTAAGGAAGTTATTCAACATTGAAATAAGGTACTCCCTCCGGTCCTAAATATAAGACCCATTTTTGTGACATAAAAATTGGTCTTATATTTAGGACAAGAGGGAGTAGTTAATGGAATAAAATGTTGAACATCATGTTTCCTTCTAAACCAACTCATTTTGCTCTGAATAGGGTATAGGGAAGGGATTGGAATTTGATTAATTTGATGCTTTCAATGTGTTTAGAATAAAAAATTATGTGGGGTAAAAGTAGGAAACTAATTTTGGAGCATTATAATTGAAATTGAAATTTTTGTCCAAACTTGTACATTTTCAGAATTGGTACTATTTAAGGGGAATGAAGTGTGATTTTGGTAAATTTGAGGCAAAAAATGGATTCAGAATGTGAAATTGTGTAGGGTAGGGTCATCACTTTTGGAAAGGCGAAATTATACCGGGTATAAAAAGAGAGAGACTGGTACCCCTAAAAGCAGTTTCATAATTAGGCATTTTAAAGAGAGATAATAAATTTTTAGACACCTAAGAAATAATCTTGAATTAGTAATAACTCATTTACACTATATTTGAACTTGTAGGATTGCACAGTTAATAGACAACGTGATAGATAGCATATCACAAAAATCGGCCATTTAAGGTAATATTACTTTCTTTCATACTTTACGTGAATTTATGTGATGTTGTATTTTATAATATGAATTATTGATGATGAACTCAATTGAGGTAATGAGATAAGTACGAAATAAGCCGCGACAGCAGTACAAAACAAACCACGACAGTGGTACAGAACAAGTAAGGGTTCAACGACAATTGACCCTGAATACATGTGCTCATTCTGTCGTGGACAGAACAAGTAAGGGTTTCAACAACAGTTTTGTATGGTTGACCCTGAATAAATGTGCACATTTCTGTGATCTTATAGTAGGAGACAAGGTTGTGTGCCCTAAGGTTGTTTGTACAATAGAAACATGTGATGATTATTTGTTGCTAATGTGGTGCATTGCATATTTATTTATCACATTTTGCCTGATAGAAAGTTGCTACTATTGTGATTTAATCGAATCTCACCCTGTATTAATTTTATATAAATTAACCTAGCTAAAGCCAGTGGCTCAAGAGGCAAAGCAGTTACCTGGGACGAGTGAGACGCCTAAGCTACCTATCTTAATGGAAGTTTAATATAATTTATTTTTGGCGAATTTTGGACTAAAATTGTATATATATCTGTAAATCTATCGGAGATGGCCTGTAATGTAAACAAATACTTATTATCAGTATTTTATGCTATTTTCCTTATGCCTGTGGTTACTGCCTTTATTTCTCTAGCAAATATTGAAATGTTAAAGAGGTTTGACAGAGGTGGTGGTGGGGGCAGCAACAGTGGAAGAGAAGGTGAGGGTGACAACGATGGAAGTGGTCGCGATGGTGGTGGAGTAGCAGCAAGTTGCAGCAACAATAGAGAAGGTAGAGGTAGGGTCGACAACGATGACGATGATGAAGGTAATGGTGGCAATGGTAAAAGTGGCGGCTGTCAGGCTAGAGGAGGAGGAAGAGGTGATGGTGGATATGGCAGCGACGACGGAGGAAGAGGAGGAGGAGGAAGTGGCGGTGGCAATGGTGGAAGAGGAGGAGGTAGTGGCGGAGATGGAGGTGGAAGGGGAGGCAGTGAGGTGGAAGATGAGGAAGTAGTAGTAGCGATAGTTGCGATGTGGTATAACAAGTAACATGAAACAAGTGAAATAAAGACAAATGAAATTAAAGGGTAAATTTGACTTTTAGGCCCTGTTTGGTAAGTAGTTTAAGCTTTGATGGATTTAGAGAGGGATTGGGATAGAGAAAGAGATTGAGACTGTAACATCCTAATTTTTATACTTAGGATTAAATTATAATTAAGGAAAAATTATTTATAATCAATGAATTTATGAGGTAATTGTTAGAAAAAGAAAGATTGTTTTTTAATAGGTATAATTTATACTTATAAAGAAATTGATGGTATAAAACTATAGAAATAATAATAATAATAATAACAACAACAACAATAATTAAGGAATTAGAAAATATGCATATATATAGGCATTAATGATTAATAACATAATGTAAAAAAAAATCAATAACATAAAATAAAATAAGAAAGAAAGAAAGGAAGAGAGAATCGGTCCCTAAAAAACAAAAAAAAAAAAAAGCACACACACACTGACACACACATTTCTATATAAAAGAAAAGAAAGGGAGAGAGAATGTGTTTCTAAAAAGGGAAAAAAACACACACACATATATTTCTATATATATATAAAAAAAAGTCACATGGCCCCTTTATTTGGAATGAATTGTGTGGGGCCCAGGGGTGTGTAATAATATAGACACCTCCATTTGTTTTATTGTACAAATCACCTTCTTCTTGGTCTTCTTCCGTTGGGGTTGCCGTTTTCAGAGTTTAGACAATCTTTTGAGATCATTTTGACTGGTAAAATCACTTATAATCACAAAACTCCCTGCATAAAAGTTGTTATATGTATTTTTATCTTTTCAATTATGGTAATTTTATTCTGATTAAAGGAAATTTTTAGAGTTAGAGTTTTGAGAAATTTTGAGTTTTAACAATATAGGACTATAAGAATGTAAAGTGATGTTAGTAGATAGTTTTAATCGGTTTAGATTTTTTATTTGATTGTTTTGTGATTTTATAATTATTTTTAGAAAAGTCAACCCAAAAATGATTATTTTGAATTTGTGTGACTTACTAAATTTTGTATTAAACAATTTATTTAGGGTATTGGAAGTATTATTAAAGTTTTAATTGATTTAAACTGTTAGAAAAATTTGAGATTTATAAAATAGCAATTTTATGTTGAAAATCTAAATTTTAAATTGGGGATTTTATGCGATTATATGTAATTGGTATTAACTTATTATTCAAATGAGTTAATTAAGTTGAGAAAAGTATTAGATTAAGCTTAAAACAAGTAATTGGGATTAAAAATGAGAAATCATAATTTTTGGGTAATTAATTCAAAGCTTTAAAATTATTTAATTATGAAAATTGTTTAATTTATATATTAAATTTGTATCTACATTATTGTGTAGATTGATTGTGATTGGATTGTGGTTGCTACCTTTATTTGTCAAAGGTTGTAAGATTAAGCTCGGAGTTGAAGTAACTATGATTAATTTATTTTATATGCTTCTTATGAACTGTAAGATGTTTTCAAACCCTTAATCTCTTTAGTAATACTTATATGTGTTTTGGAAAGTTTAGTGTATGTTTGAATATTAAATATTTCAATGAAGCAGTGTATTTTCCAACTGTATGTGTGATTTGTGAATACAACTTTTATTAGTAATATGATAATGATTATGATGTATATGGAATATTATTGTTGTGAAATCCTCCTGAATATTATATTTGTATATATTGTGCTCTGTTATGGCATTTGTGGGATTGTGTGGAAGAGATATATAGTGAGATTGTGTGCCCATCAGCTCTCTCATTCTTGGCCCATATTTGTGTTGAGTGTTATGGGTGGACACCTCACGGTTATGGTATAGTGGTGGTGACATGGGAGGGAACAGTTTTCTTGAAGTGACTAGCTAACCTTTGGCCGGGTATACTAGCACTGATAGGCCGTACCACGTCCAGAAGATATAAGGAGGAGCAGGAAAGATGAGTGAGGATGATTTAATTATGGAATCTATCATGTACTATTTTATTATTGAGAATATTGTTATGATTATTGATAAATCTACTTCTCTGACTTGTAATCTGTTATTGCATATTTTGTAAATTGATTTTGGTTAATGGGACTTCGTGTCTCACCTCGTTATTATTGATGTTTTTTTTCAGGCGAGACTTCTCATCCGAATAGAGGTCAATGGAAGCATTAGGAGGCATAGGCCTTATATTTTTAGGGATT
>JBAGKO010000003.1:20420004-20430723 GCA_037177275.1 Acacia concinna | reverse complement strand
TAACACATAAGCATGTGATTATTAGTTATTGTTGATGTGGTGCATTGCATATCTATTTCTTGCATTTTGCATGATAGAAAATTGTTACTACTTGGATTCATTAAATCTCACCCCGTATCATTTTTATATAAATCAACTCACTAAAGCCAGTAGCTTAAGAGGTAAAGCAGTTACCTGGGACAAGTGAGACGCCAAGCTACCTATGTCAATAGAAGTTTAATGTAATTTATTTTTGGAAAATTTTGGATTAATATTGTAAATATTTGCAAACCCAACGGAGAGGGCCTATACTATAAACAAATACTTATTATCAGTATTTTATGCTATTTTCTCTATGTGTGTAGTCACTTTCTTTATTTCTTTGGCAAATATCAAAATGTTAAATAGATTTGACATTCTTGGTATCAGAGCAAAATGTTAAAGAGGTTTATTGGTTTTCATTAATTTGATGATTCAATTGGGTTTAAAATATGGTTTTAGTTGAAAATACGTTGTGAGAATAAATGTGTGGAAGCATTGAATTGAGAAAATCAATTGGAACCCTGAAGAGAGGGATACTTGGCCAAGGGAGTATGTAGGGGAGGGAATGTGATTTTAATTAAATGGATTCCATAGATGAATTCGGTGGCCAAAATTGCATGGAATTGGCCTAAGGTAATCGATAATTGAAATGTGGAACCAAGCTCTAAGTATAAGAGGAAGGGTCTTCCATTAAGACATTGTGGTATGCATTGATGTCTTTGCATTATTATAGGTTAGGTATTGCTGATGCATTATCCAAAATCACAAGAAACTAATAGGTAGAGCTTTTACACTACATAAAAAGGGGTAGCTAGAATCTCTGACCTTAACTTGTTTTGCTTGTCTATTGTATGTGTGTGCTTGTTCACTGTGTGATGGTTGAGCTAGCATGTATGATAAGATGAGACGTATGACTTCCTTTTTATGTGCCTTTGCACGTCTGATCGAAAATAAGGGCCGGAAGAATAGTATAGCAATAAAAAGAATTTTTCAACCCTTATTTTTTTCAACTTTAAGTCATAACTAGTAGTTCTAACGGCCTTAATATAATAAGATAAAAGGCTTAAAGGTAAAATGTGACATACCCTACTCACATATAGTCCACCCATCAAAGGCGGATTTGGACTAAAGTCCAATAGGTACACTTACGTGTCCCTAATGTACATAACAATGTGCATATTTATCTAATTTTATTCATTATATATATATATATATATAATATTATAAACCTTTACCATGAGAATTGAAGAAGTTTCACCTTGTTTGATGTAGATTATATAGTTTTGGTTCATGTTGAGTCAACATTTGCACTCACGCATAGATATGTATTGTGTTCTTGTGTTCCACTCTAAATATTCAAATATCTATTTTATTTATTAAAAACAATTTTCAATATGACAATATAATAACATAAATTCTAAGTAATTTATTGCATTATACATGGCTATTCTCCGAGAAGAAGGATTTAATAAACTAATTATAAAATTAGGCCTTGTTGTTGGATGGCACTTCCCAAATATATCACCTTTTTTTTTTTTGCCCAGTCCAAATATATCACCTTTCCAAGAACATTAACCAATTATGTGGACATTTAACCTAAGCGTATCTATCCAAGTGTTTACATCAGATGTTATCTCCGGATATTGTGCTTGTATAGCACTGATATCCCTACTGATTATTTAAGGTGATGTTAATACACACACACATCTCTTCACTGCCTATTGGGCATCACTGTTCTTGTACTTGGGCCACAAAAAATTGTGGGACATATGGAAGAGTGGAAGTTTCATATTTGAAGAGTAAATGCAACGCAGTTACTGAAGGCAACATTGATTTTGCAAACACCATTACAGATGTCTAGACTATACAACTTGGTTTTAAACCATAACAGATGTCTAGAATATACAATTTGATTATATATGGGGTAAAGGGTATGTTTGCCCTGAAAAATTTCACCCAGGGGCTATTTTGCCCTAAAAGGCTTTTTAAGGGTAATTTTAGCTTGAAAGTTTTTAAAAGGGAGTAATTTTGCCCTTGGCTGCTAACTCTATTAATTTTGACTGTTAGTTGAGCAAATATGCTAAGCTAATAGTTCATTCATCTACCTCAATTTTTTAAGGTACAAATCTGCCCCTAAAAGTCCATATGTCATATACTACATTTTTTGAAGTTAGATTTAAGACATCCTGGACAAATTTGCACCTTAAAAAAATGATATAGATGACATGTGGACTGCCAGCTTAATATATTTGGTCAACTAACGATCAAAATTAACAGAGTTAAGGGCCATGGACAAAATTGCTCCATGATATTTAAGACATCCTGGACAAATTTGCACCTTAAAAAATTGACATGGATGACATATGAACTGTCAGTTAAGCATATTTGGTCAATTAATGGTCAAAATTAACGAAGTTAATGACCAAGGGTAAAATTGCTCCCTTTTAGAAATTTCCAAGGCAAAATTAACCCTCAAAAAACTTCTACGACAAAATCGCCCCTAGTAAAAACTTCTAGGGCAAAAATGTCATTTAACCCTTGTATATATGCCAAAATGCTATAACATAAAACCTTGTTTTGACTTACCATAGTTATCCCTGGATTGTTTCACTAGCTTTTCATTGCAACACTACTACAAAAAAAGGTAAAAGTGCTGCACATATTGTGGCCCTTTTTAGAAGAAGTACCACAGCATTTGCATGTTTTTAAAAGAAAATATAGAAATTGTGTCACTTATTAGAATAAGTGCCATAGCTGTTAAACATCTCATGTAGCACTTTTTTATAAGTTAAAACTAATGTATATTTTTTAAAAAAATTGAAAATGACCAAATGGGACCCACCTGACGGTCAAGCCAAGGGGTCGCTCCCGACACCCCCATTTTTTAGCAAAGGAGGCAACTCACCCAGCACCCCTCCCCCCAGTTTTTCTTTGGTCTCCTTTCTCCTTATTTTTACTCTCCCGTCTTTTTTTCACTTTTTTTCATTTTAACTTTATCTCTTTTTTCTCTTAGCTTTTTTTCCCATTGCTCTTTCCTCTTTCTTCATCTCTTAGCTCCACCTCTATTGAAGTTTGAGGTCCTTATCTTTTCTTCCTATTGATCCCTACTAAAAAGGGTATGCGAAACTTCTTATTTCCTTTTTTTTTTTTGCTTGTTCTCTTTGTCTTCACCCATATCCCAAAACAAAACCTTTTGAACTATTCTCTTGTTTTCCTATACAAGTTGTTCTCATGTTTTTCTTGTTGTTACTTACTGGTTGTTCTCTTGTATGATTTATTCTAATGTTTATCTTTTTGTTACTTACTCATTGTTCTCTCCTACCACATAATATTTTTTAAACTGGTTTTTAATATTTTTTTTAAGTTTTGTATCTTCATTTTTGCTCTGTAAATATGGATCTCAAATTTATGTTTAAAGTGTCGTTGACAAAAAATAATTTGGTACTCCACATAGTAAGGGCGATGAATTTGTCGCTTCTCCTAGACGTGCCATTTTAGTGTGTCCTTCATGTAATTTTATTTCACTTTTCTCCTAAATAGTGTTTGTATTTTCCATTTTTTGAATGAAATTCCATTTCACTCCAAAAAAAAATAATACAGGGTTCTAAATGAAAAATACAAAAGAAAATATTTTTTTTAAAAAAATAACTTTAAAAGTAGTTAAAAATATTGGACTTTCTGTGGCACTTCCCAAAGTACCACATGAACCTAAAATGGCATAAAAAAAAAAGCGCCACATAAATATATTTTTGTAGTAGTGCAATGTCATATATGGTGGTATAAATATTTATTGTTGAGAATGGTTTGTTTATTGTATATGTGATTTATGAAATTCAAAAATGTTTCACTTTTGAAATATTTGAACGTTAGGAATAAAGATGTGTGTTTATATTAATTTTCAATATCTTTTACTTTACCTATCACATTTGTGTGGAATTGAATTTTTTATTTTTATTTTACTATTTATTTTTTTAATATGAGGCATGTGAATGCGCCTTTGTTCGCACTGCAAGTGCATGGGTCGCACCAAGTAATAAAGTGATAAGTAAAGTATCATTCCTATGAGGATTTGGTTCCAAAACCTAGTTAAGTATCGATTATTACACTTTCGCCTCATTTGAGTGATTCAAATATCAAGGTGAAGGGTAACTATGAAACAAACCTAAGCTAAATTAAAAAGTAATATAAACAAATGACTCTTTAACTTCAAGGATAAAATGGGGCCTAGGATTATTTCTCCCCTTCTACTTTATAAAAATTGATTAACTTCCTCTCTATTGGTAGTACAAATGAGTATTTGTGTTAGCTTAGGGTTCAAAAGCACTTAACAAAGCTCTTTTAATTCAAAATCAAGTTTTTATTTTCACTAAAGTGCACAATCTCTTGATACAATTAGTGAAAATTAACATTAAGCAATAACCCTAATGTGGCAATGCAACGATAGTAAATATATCTCTATTTTACCAACAAACCATCCATCTATCAGGTAAACTTCGAGTCAAGCATATTTTAACCAAGTTCTACACTTAAATTAGCTTTCTCAAGTCAAACCCAAGTGAATAAATCACTCTAAATGGAGGCCAAGCACTAAGAGGCTTTAAGAGAATGATAAAGTCAACACATAAATATCATTAACTACCAAAAGAGAGGAGTACATATTCAAGAGTTAATCAATACAAAGGGTCAAAATAAACCTAGAATCAAAGTTCTAACTACACATGCTCATAAACCCGTGAGAAAATGGGAATACAATAGAAAAATAGAGCATATAAGCAAAATGACAGCAAAAGAGAAAGATAGAGAGGAAAAACCAAGAAGAGAAGCTCCAATTTCTTCAAATATTCAATTCCCACTTGATTCTCCTTTAAAACCTTCAAGCCCTAGCATAAAGGAGCCCCCAAAATGCCCTAAAAGTCAAAAAGTATGTTTTGAGTCGAGTTGGCTGGGAGCTACTTATAGGCCTCAGGTTCTGTTTTGCATTAAATCATGTATTTCAATAATTTAGTTTTTAGGTGCGGCCAAAAACTTCCTATCCGATTTGTAGCCGCGGCGATGATTTTTGCTTGTCTTTTTTGCCACGGCCAAAAAGCTTTTTCTTGGTACACCCAAAACTGATTTGATGCTTCTTCTCCTCTCATTTTTTCTTACATTGCCACTCCTTTATACTTGGATTTGTGCTTTAAAAGGCTTCATCCATGGTTACAAAAAATGATCCTATCACACAAAAAACTTTATCAAAGCAAAAGATTTAAATAGGCCAAAATAACTACAATTTTGATCCTTTATCCTAAATTATCAACTAGGTACATTTGCTTTACATATGTATCTCAATGTAAATGCATTCTCCAAAAAGTACGAGAAATCAAAGGTAAATATACCAAAATTACATAAATTTCATGAGGTTAACAACCTTTCTTATTATTTGTATGTCGGAAATTTAAAAATACCTCATATTAACTGGTTTAAAACAAGCTTGGGACATGGATATAAGGAAAGTGGTTCTACTTACAGACTGTCTTGACGCCTGGAGACTTTGTCAAGAAGGATGTACTGAGTTACACGTGCAATGAAACATGGTGTTGGAGATTCAAAGCTTAGTGGAGCGTAGTTGGTAGGTAGAGATTCATCACATTCTAAGGAACCTACACTTGGTTGCAGATAACCTTGCAAAAAGAGCACTCAATATGGAGCTTGAATTCTATTTGGTTGATAGGCTTGACACTGACATAGTTCAATTGGAACCGGGTTAGAAATAGCATTTTTGTTTCTGTTTATTTCTTAACTTTCATCACGTATCGAAAAAAAAAAAATTGTCTCTAATAGACTTTTATGAGACAATAGGAAGCTGAAACCAAAAATCAATTTGGACCCATATAAGAAAATGAAATGATGCAATATTTTATTGGGAGAATTGCATGATGATATATGGTGGGAAGAAATGGGCCTAGAAATTAAAAAGTCCCTAATCATAAGAAGGCAAGAGCAATGTCGGCTTATATTGGTGCAAGTGGTAGCATCATGAGGGCATGAAATTTAATTCTTATAGTTTTAACTCGTCAATAATTATTTTAATGGTATAAAATAAAAATAAATATAATATCTTAACTATTATTGTTTTTGAAAAAATATTTTTTACTTAAAAATCATCATTTTAAAAAAATAAATTTGGATCTCCCAAAGTAAATCTAGACAGTCTAGACTGCTTTGCAGGGAAATTGGGTCCACACGGTAGAAGCCCTAGGGAACTCATTAATTAAACACATGATAGATGGTTCAGATTTATTTATTTTACTTTTAAAAAAATATTTTAATATGTACCAAATATAAAATAAAAATATTAAATCAAATGTTAGTTTTTCAAAAAAAAATTACTTTTCATTCAAAAAATAATTATTTAAACATATTGAATTTGGACCATTGAAATTTTATTTGATTTGTGTAGATTTCACTTTAATGATGAACTCTACGTACTCATCATTTCAATAATGAGCATTGAAATTAGTTCCATTCACTTTTCACATGTGCACTACGGAGCCAATTTCCCTACTAATCACTTTGTTTAGCTGGGAGAGTTGATAAGATCTAAATCATCCATATCTAATCGGACAGTCCAAATTTGATGTTTTTAAAACTTTATTTTTTTAAAAAAATATTTTAATAGAAATAGAATCTAAAATAAAAAAATAATATTTTAATTTTTTTATCAAAAAATGATTTTTTTTTAATCAAAAAATGATTTTTTTAAGAAGCATCATATGAGAAAATTAAAATTGGATCGTTTAAGCCATATCTAAACAGTTCAAAACTTATTATCTCCCTACTAATTAAAAAGGCACTTAATTACTGTGGAAATATCCCCCAATTTGAACACCTTCGTTGAGAATTAAGACAGTGATACATGTATTGTTGTCTTTATTAATCTTGAATTGTCAAATTCCTCCCACACACTTACCACAAATGCTATAAAAACACTTCTAACAAGCTAAAACATTGTCATTTTATTACTTCCTCACTCCCTTGATTATTATATTACACTGACTCAATTATATATGCATAAGCGTCTTTATTTTAATATCACATAACTCACGTAATTCCTCACAAGGGTATTTTAGTTCAATTCAAAATTTCTGAATCTCTGTGTAAAATAGGTTAGACAAATTAAATGGCGTACTAAATATTCCTATCCACATCATCCTCCACCTATTAAAGAGGTAGAGGGTGAGGGAGGGACTTGGGTGTTATATTTGGACTGTATCCTTTTATTCAATCGTGTCACATAGAAGAGGGAGACTCTGCAAGCATCATTAAATAAATTCTATTTTCGTTATTTTTATTTAATAGCACAGGAAAGCAAAATCAAATGTTAACATCAAAGCAACAAGGCAGTGGACAGCTGAAAAAGTAGTTGGTTGCATCTTTCTAACTTCTGCTTAGTAAAATAATGAAATCTTTTTTTTCCTTTTTGAGAAACAAAAATTTTGCAGATGACTTCAAAACATTAGACGTTTTTTTTAATTCATATGCACTTTCCATGCACCATTATTTTCGTTGCTACTATTTGCCTCATGCACCTTTTATTCCTCACATATTATGAATCAGATTATATTTATTATAAATAATGAGGGGGGGAAACACACACCAAGGTAGCTTCAATTTTAAAAATGTCCCATCCAGGCCTATATATAATTAACATAATCTATATACACTACTACATAAAAAGGCTTAAGGGCCCATTTGGTTCAAACCCATTGAACTCTGCAGTGCAGTGCAATACAATGCAATGGTAATGCGATGCAATAATACTTACACAGCAAGTGTTTGGTTAGATTTTTAAGCAATGTGCAATGAGTTATTTTTTAATAATTATTTAAAATTAATATATCACAAAAAGTCTACTTTACCTTAATATAATCTTTATAAAAAAATAGTTAATAGTTATTGTACAAGGATAGCGATAATGATAATGGTGGAGGAGGTGGCGACGGCGGTAGTAGATGAGGAGGCGGTAGCGGCGGCGGATGAGGAGGCGACGACGGTGGTGGAGAAGGAGCAACTGGCAGTGACAGTGGAAGAGGAGGAGGTGGGGGCGTGGTGGAGGTGGCGATGATAACAATGGAGGAGGTGGCAATGACAATAGCAGTGGAAGAGGAGCAGGTGGTGGCGACGGTGGAGGAGGAGCAAGCGACGACGGTGGTGGTGGAGGAGCATGTGGTGGTGGTGGTAGAGCTGACAACGGTAGGGGTGGCAGCGACGGTAGTGGTGAAAGAGGAGAAGGAAGTGGGGTGGACAACAATGGGGGTGGCAGCGACGTGTAAGAGGAGGAGGTGAGGCCAACTATGATGGGGTAAGCAGTGGCGGCGATGGAGGAGGTGGGGCCAACCACGGTGGGGGTGGCGGCGATGGTGGAGGAGGAGGTGCAACGGCGGCAGAGGAGGAGGAGGTGGCGGTGACAACAGCGGAGGAGGAGGTGGCAACGATAGTGGTAGAGGAGGAGGAGGAGAAGGAGGTGGGGTCGAACACAATGGGGTGGCGGCGGCGTGTAGGAGGAGGAGGTGGGGCCAACTATGGTGGGGTAAGCGGCGGTGGTGGAGGAGGAGGTGACGGTGACGGTGGAAGAGGAGGTGGGGCCAACCACGGTGGGGGTAGCGGAGCGGTGGAGGAGGAGGTGCGGTAGTGGTGGCGGCGGAGGAGGAGGAGGCAGCGACAGAGACGGAGGAGGAGGCGACAGTGGCGGAGGTGGAGGAAGGGGTGGCTGCGGTGGCGGAGGCGACGTTGTAAGACAAGTAACATAAAACAAATGAAATAGAGACAAATAAAGATAAAGGGTAAATTAGACTTTTGAAAACCATGCAATGAGATTGTAATGAGAATTCATAGGGGAGCTATGAATGAGGATTACTATTTGGTAATCAACATTACCATAGTAAACTTTATTACCATGTGAAAGAGCAACCAAACACTTTAATTATGGTAATGTAATCATGATTACTATTGTAGACATGCATAATGTTGAAGCAAACGGGTCCAAGTTTCAAAAGTGAAAACAAGGGCTTGAATTGGAAATGGTCGCAATTTGTTCTGGGTCAAAACAATATCGAGATGATTTTCCCCTCACGGAGGACCGACGCGACGATTGTGTTTACCTCCTTTTCCATCGGGTCCCAAAATCCAAATAACAATCGAATCGAATTCGAATGCTACGATTGTGAATGTCGAGTGTGCGCTTTCGAAATATCATCTCCCCAGTCCCCACGCATTACGGACGTGTCTCCTCCTCACTTCTATACTTTCCCACCCCACCTTCTTCACCCCTCACTTTCTCTTTTTCTTTCTACCGATTCCTTCTCTGAATTCTCGCTTACTCTACTGTATCTCCTTCGATCTGCATCGATTCCATTGGAATCGGCGGCCCCGCAATGGCCGAATTGCAGGAAATACAACGGAGCTCTTCTTCCTGTTCCAGTGATCTCTCGGTCAGAGTCGAGCATGAAGTGCGTGATGGTGTCGAAAGTAGAAGTAGCAAAAGAACTGGAATGGATGGTAGTAGAGATGCTGCTAATGGTGCCTCTCTGGATAATGGCGGCAGTAGCTCTTCAGGTTCGTAAAATTATCTTTGTTGGACTCATTTTCTCTTCCTCCCCCATCTGTGAGTTTATGCTTTGTAAATAAAGAACTAAAGAAAGCAATTTGCATTTTGATTTGTCTCTAGACAACCATTAGTTAACGGGGCATTGGTTATATGACAACAGATTCCTTAAGATTTTTTTCTGAGAAGTTATGTTATTGATTATAGTTACCTCTTCCTTGATTGCTAGAAAACTGAATGACAGACAAAATTGGATCAAAATAATCGTTTGAATAATTTCAAGTTGGCGGCTTTGGAATATTACGGACTATCATATACCAAACCACCACAAACAACACACACACAAACCTACGGGATGGGCTTATTTAATTCTTGAATTGCTTGCTGTGCCGGGAAAGGTCATTAAGAACCTTTGGGATTCCGTGAATGGATTATTTACCATTGTATTCCACCCTGGTAGTTGCACGATATTATACGCTAGGATATCCGACTTCCTGGGAACCAACTACCAAGCTAAGGACCAATTCCTTCTCCCATAAGTAGTCAACTGTGGGGATTGATGAAGTAAACAGGATTGACAACTGTCTGAGGATGTGATGCTCTTCAATTAAGGATATTTGACTTCATAGGAACCAAGCAAAGGACTGGTGCTGTTATATATGCATATATGTTTTCCATAATGTATTTATGTTTTAGCGTACACGTGTGTGTTGTAGAAGTGATAGAGACAATCTGAGGTTTAGTACTGTCTTTGAGGAATTTGATATCTTTAGGAAAGTTTTACATTCTTTCAGTGATATGAACACACGTCTTTGTTACTCAGTTTTTGGTTGAACGAAAAATCTTATTCCGAGAGAAAAAGCATTTGATCTCATTCATCACCTAAAAGCTGCTTTGTACATTCTAATCTTACTGACATTTGTTAGAGATGCTGTCTTACTCTGCTCCATCCTAACTTAATTTAGCCAAGTTTGAATTTGCTGACTTGGCTGCATAATGTCACAAGCCATGTGCACCTGGAATGTTTTATCATTATGTTATGTTATCTTTAGGTTTCTGAATTTAGGAAGGTAGAAGAGAGAAAGAGAAGAACAGAGAGATAGAAGAGAGAA
>JBAGKO010000003.1:20391185-20410615 GCA_037177275.1 Acacia concinna | reverse complement strand
GATGACACATAGGTCAAATTCATGGTGCCTTCTTCAATCTTTTCTTTGATGAAGTGTCTATCTATCTCAATATGTTTTGTTCGATCATGGTACACCAAATTCTTGACTATTGCAATGCTAGCCTTGTTGTCACAACATAATTGCATTGGCCCTTCATATGGAATTCCCAACTCTTTCAATAATCTAATGACCCAGAGACCTTCACATACTCCAAGAGCAACAACTCTCAGTTCTGCTTCTGCATTGCTTCTTAACACTACTGTATGTTTCTTACTTCTTCATGTGACCAGATTGCCTCACACATAAGTACAATATCCTGTGACTGACCTTCTAGTTTCTTCATCCTGTGCATGATCTGCATCAGTATATAGATCAATACCCCTATTGGTTTTTTTCTTGAAGAATATTCCTCATCCAGGATTGAGCATCAGATAACTCAATATCATGTACATAGCTTTCATGTGTTCTTCTTGAGGTTGATGTATAAATTGACTGACTATTCCAACTGCATAGTTGATGTTTGGGCGTATGTGGGTTAAGTATATCAACTTTCCCACAAGTCTCCTTATTGTTTTAAGTATACTGGAATGCCTTGGGGTTTTAGCTCTAGGTGACATCCTTCTTCCATTGGTGTTCCCTCTGGCTATGCACCTAACATTCTTGTTTCATGTAACAGGTCTAGGGTGTATTTTCGCTGAAATACGTTAATACTCTTTTTAATTCTTGCTACTTCCATACACAAAAAGTACTTCATTTGCCCCAGATCCTTCACTTGGAATTGAATTGATAAATCTTGTTTAAGCTGAGCAATAGATTCCTCTTCATTTCCTGTAATGACTATATCATCAATATAAACAATTAGTATCGTGATATTGCCATTAGTATGTTTTATGAATAAAGAGTCATCTGCTTGTCGTTGAATGTACCCAAGTCCTTTTACTGCTCTGCTGAATCTACCAAACCATGCTCTATAGATTGCTTTAGTCCATACAATGATTTATTAAGTTTGCAAACAATGTTGGAAGGAGCTACAACTCCATTTGGAATTTCCATGTATACTTCTTCCTCCAAGTCTCCACTCAAGAATGCATTCTTTATATCCCGTTGATGTAGTGACCAATCCAGGTTAGCTACAATTGATAACAGTACTTGGATGGTATTGAACTTAGCCATTGGAGCAAATGTTTCCTGATAATCAATCCCATATATTTGAGTATACCCCTTTACAACTAGTCTTGCCTTGTATTTGTTGATACTGCCATCAGGATTAAATTTTGGGGTGAAGATCCACCTTCAACCCACTAGTTTCTTTCCTTTTGGAAGAATTGTGATTTCCCATGTTTTATTTTCCTTGAGTGCTTTCAATTCTTTTTCAGCAGCTTGTTTCCAATTTAAGTTAGTCATGGCTTGTTTAAATGTGTCAGGTATTTTCATCTATGCACTGTTGACAACAAAGCCTTGCATTTTTGCAAATAGATTACCATATGAGACAACCCGCTGAATTGGATGTTGAGTACAAGATCTTACCCATTTTCTCAATGCAATAGGCCAGCCCAATTCTTTAGGATTCAATCCTGAATTGGAGTCATGGTTGTTCCTGTGAGTGGGAGAGGGTGTTCTACTAGTATCTGGTTCCTCCTAGATTTATTGCATAGATTCTGCTTCTTGTGTCATTTCAACATCCACCCCTAAATTGATTTCAACATTTGTTTCCAGTTCATTGGTTTTAGGGTGAGATGGTATAGGTTGATTTGAAGAAGCAAATGAGTCAAGAGTGGGCACAAGATTAGGATTAAGGATAGGTGATGTGTTTGTTTGGACTTTAGTTGATTTGGGTTTCTCCAAAATTAGCAATTCCATATTAGTATACTCCCCCTGAATGGGTAATTTAGGATAGTATGCTTCATCTTCAGAAAAGATAGTATCCTTAGAGATAAACAGTTTCTTAGAAGTGGGACAATAGCATTTATATCCTTTTTGAGTAGGAGAGTAACCAAGGAAGAGGCATTTATCGGCTCTAGCAACAAACTTGTTGCCATCATTCTTGTGAACAAAAACAACACAGCCAAACACCTTAGTGGGTAAGGAATTGATAAGAGGACATTGAAAATGTTTCAAGGAGTGTTTGGAGAGGTGTATTATAGTTGAGAATTTCAGAGGGTATACGGTTGATTAAATAAGCAATTGTTAAGACTGCATCTCCTCAGAAGATAATGGGAACATGTCGTTCCATTAACAAGGTTCGGGTTACTTCCAACAGATGACGGTTCTTTCGCTCAGCTACTCCATTCTGTTGTGGAGTATAAGGACAAGAAGTTTGATGATGAATTCCTTGCTGATCAAGAAATTCTTTAAAGGTTCCACTCATGTATTCCTTGGCATTATCACTTCAAAGTATTTTAATAGAAGTGTCAAATTGAGTCCTTACAAAAGTATAGAAACTTTGAAAGACTTTGGCTACTTCGGATTTTTCTTTCATTAAATAGACCCATGTGGTTTAGGTATGATCATCAATAAAGGTAACAAACCATCTAGCATTGGTAAGAGTTTTGATTTGAGCAGGACCCCAAACATCAATATGTATAAGTGTGAATGGTGTGGAGGATGTGTAAGTTTGTTTAGAGTAGGTGGACCAAGTTTGCTTTGCAAGTTTACAAGTTTCACAATGGAAGGGAACATAATTTTTATTGAATAAACTAGGAAACACATGTTTCATATAATCAAAAACAGGGTGGCCTGAACGACAATGCCACAAAAGTACATCATTATTCTGAGAAGTAGAGCTAACCAGTGCTCTTCTGACCTTTCATGCATCTTGATTCTTCAAAGTTGATTGCTTTAGATAGAACAATCCATCCCACTCTCTAGAAGTCCCAATCGTCCTCCCCGATTTTAAATCCTGAAAAACACAAACATCATCATTAAAAATTATCCAGCATATTCGACTTTTAGTCAACTTGCTTATAGATATTAAATTGCAAGTGAGTGCTGGTACAAACAGAACATTATGTATTTCTAAGTGATAAGACAAAATGATTGTGCCAATTCCCTCAACTTTAGTAAAAACTCCATTTGCCACTTTTACCTTAAAATGTTCATGACAAGTTCTAAGATGAATGAATAAAGATTTGTTACCAGTCATGTGATTTGTAGCTCCTGAATCAACAATCCACGTATCCTTAGTAGTGGCTATTGCATTAAGAGCTATAATGGAATTACCTAATTGTACCAGATTAGTACTAGGCATTAAGGTTGATGTATTCTGTTTTGCAAGCATTCTTCGAAATGCCTATAATTCTTCTGGACTCAAGTGGTCTTCATTTTCAGCCTTATGTTCTGTTGAAGTATGATGACTTTGGAAATTAGGTTTTCCATTTGGGGGCTTTCCATGCAATATGCATTCATCTTTTATGTGACCTTTCTTCTTGCAATAGCTGCACCATTTATTCTTTCTCTCATTTTGCGGGCCTTTCACAATTAGTGCAGAGCCCTCTGGATGATTAAGAACATTTTGATTTGGGTTACTCTGAATCAGAAGTTTTCTACTCTCCTCAAATTGTATGAAGTTAACAACATCAAATAGATGAGGTAAAGGATTCATTCCCATGATTCTACCCCTTACTTCCTCAAGGGAATCATTGAGGCCTAATAGAAAATCATATATTCTTTCTTCTTCCACAAGTTTCTTGTGCAATTGAGCATCTTTAATAGTGTCCCATGGATGTACATCAAATAAATCTTCTCCTTGCCAAAGTAAGGAATTATAGTGATCAATTACCGTTGTGGTACCTTGTCTCAGATTTCGAAGTTGTCGCTTCAAGTGAATCAGTGCAGCAGTATTATCAAGAGAAGGGTAAGTTCTTCTAGCAGCATCCCAAATTTCCTTTGCAGTGTTTGCTAGGAGATAACCTTCACTTACATCTGGAGTCAAAGAATTGCACAACCAAGACATAACTTGATTATTTTCAGCAAACCAAGTATTAAAATTTGGATCATCTGAATTAGGTTGCGGTGTTGCTCCATTAATATACTTCTCATTTCTTTTGTCATGAATGTATCGAAGCACACTTCGAGACCATTGAAGATAGTTTCTTCCATTAAATTTATGGTTGATAACCATAATTTGATTTTTAGAGAAATCTGGTGCCATGGTACTTTATGGAAGTGGAATAAGATGAATCAATAGTTGCTGAAGTAGAGGAATTTAGTGGTAAAGCACTAGTTCTAGACATTAAGACCATAGAATCAGATACATGTGATGTTGAGGATGTAGGAAAAGAGCCAAAAAGAGGAGGAAATTGATTTGAGGCCATGTTTGACAATGAAAATTACCTTCCCAAACAAAGGTAGAAATCAGAACAGGCCAAAAAACAAGTTTCTGAAACAGATCCGGAGGAAATGATGCCGGCATGTAAGATTCATGCGCTTCTAGAGGCAAGAGTCAACAGGGATGTGACGAGAAAAGAGAAAACGAGTAAAATGTCGTGAAGACCGTCACAAAATTCGCCAGAAACTGTCGTCACGCTGTGAATGCTTTGTCTCTGTCTCTTTGTCTCTCTCCCCCTCTCCCTCCTGAATCAATAATGCTTTGATACCATATTGTAAATCAGAGGTATAATCTTATTCTCCGTTTATGTGTATTATTCCAATAGAGAAAGGTACAATGTATAGGCTAATGAGGGAAGATGAAATTAGAAATTACAATCAAACAATAA
Source organism: Acacia concinna (assembly GCA_037177275.1). Lineage (NCBI taxonomy): Eukaryota > Viridiplantae > Streptophyta > Magnoliopsida > Fabales > Fabaceae > Acacia > Acacia concinna. The sequence continues at coordinate 20,405,900 of JBAGKO010000003.1, read as the reverse complement.
ATGAGATAGTAAATATAAAATCAGAATATTTCCTAAACAATTCAGATCCTAAATCAGATCCTAGAATCATGAGATTAGAGCTAGAATCAAGGGATTTTTTCTAACACCTAGAATCATGGGATTAGGCAAGAATCAAGGGATTCTTTCTAACATTTTGAAACTCAGCAAAGTGATCCTTCAAGCATGGTCGTAGAAAGTGCTTCAAATCTATGATTATAGCTTTCCCTCAAATACTTGCAATGATAGAAAATTGAAGGCTCCTATTAGGAGTAGGAAATCCTAGGATTTGATTAGATATATTCTAGGGATAAGGTGCAAATTTGGCAAATAATTATTTTCCTATGTGTGTTTTTGACAATTATTTATTTTGGGGTGCAAAAATAGTAATCATGAATTTTTTTGGAGCAATAATAGCAATCTGTCAAATAAAATTCATTGCTTTTAAATGTGGGTCCCATTGCCTATTATTTTAATATATTTTTAAAAGGTTAAGGTACAAATTTAGCAACGAACTATTTTTTTGGGGCACCAAAAACAATTATTTTCCGTAAGAGCATTTAGGCAAATATGACCAAATATATAAGAGTATTTAGGCAAATATGACTATATATAAGAGCATTTATATTAACGTTTTACTTTATTCTTTTCATAAGAGAATTTACACAATAAAGATAAGTGCTTACATTATAATTAAAGGGATTTAAAAGAACCTAGGAAGTTAAAAAAATTTGGACATTCATATGTTTGTCTTGTAAATGCTCATATCTGACAAAACTTTATTTTATTTTGAACACAAGGGCACAATAAAGAAATTTTTACAGGGCAAATATGTTAAAGACAAATTATTTAAATGCCTTAAAAACAAATATAGATATTCAGGGATTTAAAAGACAAATATAGATATTTACAAAATAAATATAGATATTCAGGGATTTGAAAGAAAAATATAGATATTCAGAGATTTAGAAGACAAATATATATATTTACAAAACAAATAAAGGGATTTAAAAGAATTCAGGGATTTAAATAATTTTATTGCACCCTTTTGGTCAAATTAAAATCAAGTTGTCAATGGAAAAATAAATATGGGCATTTACAAGACAAATATGTAAATGTCCAAAATTTTTTAACTGCCTAGATTTTTTTAAATCCTTTTAGTTTCAATGTAAACGTTCATATTTATCTTGTAATTGCTTTTATGAAAAGAATAAAGTAAGGCTTTAATATAAATGCTCATATTTGCCTCAATGCTCTACGAAAAATAATTGTCTTAGGTGCCTTTAGAAAAATAGTTGGTGGCTAAATTTGCACTTGAACTTTTTAAAAATATATGAAAATAATAAATAGTGGGACTCACATTTATTGACAGTTAAATGTATTTAACAGCAGTTATATAAGACCAAAAGATTAATTTTTTCCTAAAAATACACTCGAAAAACAAAAACAAAAGGCTGCTAGATTTAGTTACCTTTCTAATTGATGTTCAAACTTAATCTGCCTTCTCTCACCATATGCTTTTGCAAAGAATTTATGGTTTGTCCCAATTCTTTCAGTTATAGATGCTCTTGACTGATAGATTAGTTACATTCATAATTTGCCTTAACCTCTCAATCTGATAACTGATAGAAGAATATTGATTATGGAAGACAGCTTCCATATATTAATTGCAGTTTATATAATTACACAATTCCATTATTTGATTGCTGACTTTAGATCCATGAAAATATTTCTTTATCATTGTGAATGGGAAATGGAGGGGAAATGATTTTGTTTGAATAGGAGTAAAACAGAATATATGCATTGCAATTTTGACAAGCGACACACTAGAAGTGAAGTGGAATTAAATTGGGGGGCATATTATTCTACAAGTGACAATTTAGATATTTGAGATCAATTTCGCAACAAGATTGTGAAATTGATGGAGATGTTAATCATAAAATTCCAGTGGGATGGTGTAAATGGAGAAAAGCTATTGGAGTTATTTGTAATAAGAAGATACCTAATAGAGTAAAAGGGAAATTTTATCATATTGCTATAAGACTAGCAATGCTACATGATAGTGAGTGTTGGGCATTAAAGGCACAACATGAACATAAAATGGGAGTAGCCGAAATGAGAATGTTGAGATGGATATGTGGTTATAAAAGATTAGATAAGATTCGTAATGATCACATACTCAAGCGAGTTGGAGTGGTTTCTATTCTAGATAAAATGGTAGAAAATCGTTTGAGGTGGTATGGTTACGTGCAAAGAAGGCCGTTGGATGCACTGGTAAGGAGGGTTGATCAAGCAATATAGAGCCTCATAAAAAGAGGTCGGGGGAGGCCAAAACAAACATTCAACAAAGTTATAGAGAGGGACTTTTTGGTCAATAACCTATCCAAATATATGGTTTTCGATAGAGCACAATGGCATCGTGCGATTCATGTAGCTAACCCCACCTAGTGAGATTAAGGCTTTGTTGTTGTTGTTTTTGTGAATGGAAAATGGTCTGGAAAATCTGCCTCATAAATATACCTTGAGCTTCATCAATGATCCATATTTTCAGATTTTATCCCAACTTTGATCATTATAGTATATGCCATTATGTCTTATAACTCAGTGACCCACAGTTTTTTTTTATCGCCTCCACTGGATATAATATGTTATCATGGACTAATTCTGCTTCTACTTTGTAATTTTGGTTGCCAGTTCTATACTGCTCTTTATATTGTTTTACTATACCTTTTCTCCTTGCTAGTTAATTATATTTTGACCTGTCTGAAATCACAATATCCATCTTTAGGGCATACCCACGTGGCAGAGGCGCTGAAAATACCAATACATATATTTTTTACCATGCCATGGACGTAAGTCTTATCTTGGTGATGTAATTTTGTTTCACAATTTCATTCAGTTATTTTCCAGTCCACTGTTTTTTATTCATGTTCTTTACCTATTGATTGTGTTAGTTTTAGTTTTACTGGGGGGATTTAAGTCTACATTATATGTATTTTTCCTTTTCTTTCCAGGCCAACCAGTGAATTTCCACATCCTTTGTCCCGTGTTAAGCAACAAGCTGGTTATAGGGTGAGTTATTTAATTCATATACGTTTTCATCCTCCTTTCATCCCTTGCTGCTGCTGCTGTTTCACTCAAAACTAATAATTTGTAACTCTTTCAGCTTTCATATCAAATTGTTGACTCATTGATTTGGCTGGGAATTCGCGACATGATTAATGATCTTAGGAAGAAAAGGCTGAGGTTGCGTCCAGTCACATATTTGAGTGGTTCACAAGGCTCCGACACTGATGTTCCACATGCATATATATGGAGCCCGCACCTTGTTCCTAAACCAAAAGGTGGTTGCTTTAGATACCATTTTTAATGCTTTTTATGTCAGGTCATTTTATTTGGGGTTTCATAGATACTGTTTCATATCCTATTGGCTAGTGCTTGAACGCTTCATTTCAAAACTCTAGTGCTTTGTGTTATGCTCATAGTCTTTATGATAAACAATTAACTTAAATATATTTTCATTGATCTCTCTTTGTTGTTAAATACTTAAATGTAATGAATACTTAAATGAATATATTATTTCAATGAACAGGAAGGTTTATGGCATAGTTCTCTCGACTGGCAATAGTTGTATCAAAGGAGGATGTTTCTCTGTACTTTTGTGCTAGGTTGAATGATGTTTTTTTATATCCAATTTTGGATGTTTTTCTGCTATAGATTAATAGTATGGCCAGTGTTTGGAGATTGAAACTACTATATTCTTAAGCATGCCCTTTTGCAGAAAGATTAAATCCCTGTTTTTCTTGGGTGGCAGATTGGGGTCCAAAAATTGATGTGGTAGGGTTTTGCTTCCTCGATCTTGCATCAAACTATGAACCTCCTGAGTCCCTCATAAAATGGCTTGAAGCTGGTGACAAGCCCATTTATATTGGATTTGGTAGCCTGGTGAGTCTTCATATATTTTCTTTTTATGCCTTTTATCCATATATGAATTCTGTGTATAACTTTAAAAATTATGGTTTGGCAACTCATCATTTTTAATGTGGATACCAAAATGGATTATGATGACTAGTTACCACCTCAAAGCATCTATCAGTTGTTATCTTGCTTACATCTACTGTAATACATGGAGTAACAAATTAAATTGTTGTTTCTATTCTTTTAAAATCAAGGATTTTAGAAGTACTCTTATCAATGGGAGTTACATGATCTGTTTTTTTGTTCCTGATCTATTTTTTATTGTTCAATTTGAATGCAAATCATGAGACAATTGTAATGAGGTTTGAGGATTCACATTTTGGTTTTTTCCCCAAATACTAGGCGTCATAATCTATTTTAAAATGCACGGCTAGTTAGTTACCTTCTGGTTATTTGCAAAATGCTGGATGTCATATATTTATACCATCCTTTCGTGTCATGGAATTACTGGAATATTGTAAATCGTGAGTAAGAAATGTTTTGTCATCGTGTTTGTATTATTTTTAAGGCAATTACTGAATTAAGTATTTTGAATTCTTGCCATCTGTTGTATTGTTTTGGTATTTGTGATATTTTTTCTAAAATAATGATTTTGGTTGTGCAAATGTTTTGTTGCAACTGATGGACTAGATCCGCAGGGTTTACGTCCTGTTTAATTATAAGAGAAATCAGGCTTGTTTTACCTCATTAATTGTCACTGTCACTTTCCTAATACAGCCTGTTGAAGAGCCAGAAAAAATGACTGAAATAATTGTGAAAGCACTGGAGAAAACTGGACAGAGGGGCATCATTAATAAAGGATGGGGGGGTCTTGGGAACTGTAAGGATATTGCTTAGTCTTTCTTCTCCCATGATAACGGTGTATTTATTTTTTGACTTTTTATGCTTGCTCCCAGTGGCAGAACCGAAGGATTCAATATACTTATTGGATAATGTTCCTCACGATTGGCTATTCTTACGCTGCAAGGCAGTGGTAAGATTTTCCTGTTTGTTTGCTCTGGTCCAGCACATTATGAAAGCAACCTTGATATTGCAGAATCACAAATTTTTTCTTTAGTTGTAATGATGGAGAACTACAAGATTGATGCTGGCCATAGGAAAACTTGAATTTCTGTAGCCGAAAAAGAAAATAAAGGAACATTTAGAAGTTAATCAAGTCCATTTTGTATTTAGTAATCTTTACTTAAAAGTTAGGTTTTCTTTAATTTATTTGGAATTGTTATTTATCTTATCTAGGTTTAAATTGGTTTTGAATAATAATAATAATTTTTAAAAATTGTACTTAGGGCTCTATGAACAGCCCTGGTTATTTTGATGTTAGTCCTGTTTGGTCTGTGGAATAATATGTGGAATATGTTGTCTCTCGCCCAATTTCTCTACTCCCTTTGATCTTCTCTTGTTTCCCCTCCTTTTTCCCTTGTCCTATATCTTGCAATTATCTAAGTACGTAGCAGTTGTGAACTTCCATTATTTATGTTTATTTTATTAATCTTAATAATATACATAGTTAGATGCGTAAACACATTTTCCAAATGGTTATGGTTTGTCAAGTTTCTTGTAGTATTTAGTTTCTCCTGGTGAAATTTCATGCATAATATTATTGGATAAAATAGTAAACAAAGGTGACATTCAGGTGCATCATGGAGGTGCTGGAACAACCGCTGCTGGGTTAAAAGCTGCTGTAAGGAATTGTAGCTTGGATTCTTTATACAATATTACTCGGTTTTGCTTTCTTCTTATTGTTGTTCTTTGTGATAGTGCCCAACAACTATAGTTCCTTTCTTTGGTGATCAACCGTTCTGGGGTGAGAGAGTACATGCCAGAGGAGTTGGTCCTGCACCTATCCCAGTTGATGAATTTTCACTGCCCAAGTTAATTGATGCAATAAATTACATGCTAGATTCCCAGGTGAGAAATAAGTTCTCTCAACTAGTCAATTTATTTAGTTTGATACTAAGTCTGGAGAGTGGAACCTGATTCTTCTTAAAAAAGATTGTGGGGATAAAATCTTATGGCTTTGACTTATTGGTCTGCAAAGTCTGCATTCATCTTGTTATTAGTGAATACGTGACTTGTGAAGAAAAAGATTCTAAGCTTGCGAGAAGTTGCACATGACTGGTATCATAGTTAAATATGATGATAAGTTGCTGCATTGTGTTGCACAAGGATTATTGAATGAACTAGAATAACTTGCAACTTTAAGATATGCTTTTGAAATTGATTGTGCAAGAAAAATAGGTGGGGTTGGGCTAAATATTGAAGCAGCAGCAATTAGTTGCCGTAGAATTTTGCTGATTGGAATTGGAGATCTCTTTTTCTAGTTTCACATAGTAAAATTAACTCATTGTATATGGGAAAATCAAATGTTTCATATATAAATTGGGGACATTGTGGTCAAAAGTTTGGATATAATATAGGAAAATCAAATGTCAGGTTGTTTGACCATAGGACCTCATAAGATATACAGGTAGGAATGGTGACCAACTTCATTTATGCATTGGATATTCTTTCTTTATCTCTGTCTGTTAAAATAAATTCTAGTTCCGAGGTCATCTCCGTAATAAACACCATTGTTTTTAATAGCATCGTGGACACCATTTGCATGCACGAATTTGATACCCTCAGTAGTACATGGTTAATATATCCAATCACAGATGTAGTTCTTTATACTGTACGTACACTTCCTGTTAAGAACTTCCGGGCTGAGATGAGCTGCGCTAGTACTCAGGGATGAGGTATTGGGTTAAGCAATCCAATTTTGATGAATTTTGTCAAATTCATGCCAGGTAAAGGAACGTGCATTAGAACTTGCTAAAGCCATGGAAAATGAAGATGGTGTAGCAGGTGCTGTAAATGCATTTTTTAAGCAGCTTCCTCGGAAAAAGTCAGAAGCAGAGGCAGAGGCAGAGCCCTCAAATATTTTCTCTATAAGGAGATGTTTTGGTTGTTCTTGATTTGATGCAAATAGTTCAGTGCCCATCTAAATTACGATTTGATACTATCATCATAAGATGTGCTCAACCCTTCACCCTTCGCAGAAGGTCACTAATTAGTGTGTATGCTTTTCTTAACAAAATTCGATTTTTAGTACTTATGCATGTAATTATTCTATTTCAGGATGATTGATACGTAAAGTTATAAACGAGCTTGTGTTTAATTTTACTACTTATAAGTTATAATACTTAACAAGATATTTGCTTTTTGATCAAAACAGCATAATTATGGGTAATTTACAATGTTAAGGGCTTCAGTTTGACATCTTATAAGATCGATCAGAAAATCAGGCAACGTTTTGTTTTTGTCATCTTATATTTTCTTAGTTACTTTTGTTTACCAATAGCTTATCTGTAGGGATAAATAAAAAAATAAAAAAAGGAAGGGAAAGAGGAATGTATGAAGTACCTGGAGTGAACGAGTTTTGTTGTAGGAAAAGGACATGGAGGGGGAGGGGGAGGGGGGCATGGAAGGAGTGGGCGGATGCTGCAATAGATTATGAGGAGATAGCAGTTAGGAATAGGAAGGAGTAGTTGAGACCCATAACCTCCCAATGCAAAGTGAATTGCAGAGCAGTGTATGGTCAGAAGTCAGTACATTTATGATGGAAGGAAAGAGCCAACGAATGAGATGAAAAGTGGTCAGAACATCTTCATTGGTCCTTTGTGCCATTATGCTCTTCAATCAATACTCTCATCTCTTCTTTCTGCTTCCAATTCCATCAACCATTTTTATCCCTCGTCTCCTAAATATGTGCAACTTCTCTTGAAACTTAGCTCGTCTTTTTCAAAAATATGACTCAGGTTTATAATATAAGTTACTTGTATCTAAAAAAAACATTGTTTGCAAATATGAATCCCTTGTATTTTAATAAATAAGCTTTTAACAATTTTATCCATTTAAACTTATATTGGGGGATGTAAAGGCATAATAAAGATATAAATGAAGTGAAAGAAAATGTACACTATTCATAAGTAAAAGTAAATACAAGAAACCGTATCTACTAAATGTTTTTCTTGTCTTGTGAGAATGTGATGTAAGTTATTTATATTGTGAAATGGAAAAAAAAGAAAGAAAAAGAAAACTCTTAATCTATAAACTCTATATTTCTCTCTCTTTTTCAATAAAAATTATACACACACAATTACTACAATCAAGACTAAAGGAAGTGGTAGGGAAGAACAGGAACTTGGAGGGCCAATAATTATGAAGAGAAGAAGCCAAAGAAATGGTCATGAAAGGGCGAAGTTGTCAGATACAAGTTGGGAACTACTCGTATGGTGTTGCGTATGACAGCAGCGTAGTAATTGGTGGAATGAATCAAATGTCAGTATATTGTTTGGGAAACGCAAAATCTCTCTTATCACTTCCCACTTCCCGAGCCCATACACCTCTCTATTTATTGCTCACATCACACAAGTTTGCTTACATTTCCATTGCAACAGCCTTGGCTATTCTAAATTAAACAGTTCTTTCTTCTCTTTCCCCTTCACCTTGCTATTGCTCTGTATTGATTGACATGGAAAATGAGGAAGAAGTAGTCCGCAAGGTTGGAGGAGGAGAAGAATGCCGAGTTTTCGAGTGTCAGTTCTGTTCAAGAAAGTTTTGCAGTTCTCAAGCTTTGGGTGGACACCAAAATGCCCACAGGAAAGAGAGAACGGCTGAGAGAAAGGCTAAAAGGGCAGCATTTGGATTTGAGTACTCATCTTTTGCTGCGTCTCCAATAATGCCTCTTGGAGCTGCCACCCATCAAACGGCTCTTCTGAATCCTTCCACGTTCCTCGCTTCAAATCTTGGTTACGTCCAAAGCCACCAGATATTTGAGCATTTTGGAGCCAGCGTTGGGCGTAGGAATGCTCTGTTCTGTGGGGATGTTGTTGAGAAGAGGCGCAGCAACATGCCATTGACAACAAGGGAGGATCACGGCATTGACATAATGAACCATTGCAAAGACAAAGATCAAAATCTTGATCTGACTCTTCATCTATAGATGTTTTTGTTTTGTTGTGGGGTAGAGCTTGGGATGTGACTAGTGAGCATGAATGAGTGGCGTTTCTGGGCCGGGCTTCTCCCATTTTTTGAGAATGGCTGATGTTGCTTTGATAGATTGAGAATAACAAGTTTTCAATGAATGGCACTCCCATTAGTGGAAACCAGACATTCAGTGTATCATTATCATCATCAGGATACGATGACGAAAAATACTACCTCCTGTAGAAAAGCTTGCCTTTTCTTTTTCTTTTCTTCTTTTGTATATTTGAGAGGAATCCATGAAAAGAATAGTGCATTGAACTCTGCTCAAGCTTGACGTAGAAGTGCGAGTGGGAGAAAAAAACAAAATACAAATGCTGAATACAGTTCACAGATAGTAGTAATAACTAAGAGAGGAAGGAGGGAATTTTGTAGACGTCAAAAATGCTGTAATGGTGGGACCCTTAACCTTAGAGTTGCAGAGAATGTTGAACTGAATCTAAGTTGAACTGTTGAAGCACATACTAGTAGAAATCCTAAAGAGTAAATGTGCAAAATTAACAATGAATTTTTTGTGAGACTGAAACTGGCACCATAATGTTTAGTTAGTGTAAATATATACACAGACTCTTTTGAATAGTGTAAATACAACATGGGATAAATTTAGTTTTACTTTAGAAGTAACTACTGAGGAGCATTAGATGTACGGAAGTTTTTTTTGGAGCAATTTTGCCCCGAAGTAATCAAACTGGAGCAATCTTGCCCTGCTGTTAACTTTGACAAAATTTGACTGTTATCTTTAATGAAACTGGACTAGTATGTAACATTTGGATATTTTTAATCCTAATTCTCCAATTTTTTCTATCATAATATGGCTATTAAAGGGAGTACATACTATAATTAAATGATAATTGATTTCAACAATTTTTTCTGCTTTTTGTAGACCTGATCTTGGACTCCAGATAATTTGAGAAATTATCTAAAACATCATACTAATTTTTTCCAATTCCAATCCGTAACAATGAGGCCCCTTTATATATGATTTTGGCCATTTATCATACTGTATCCCTTATTTAGGAAGTTAAAAATATTATGATGTTACATATTGGTCCAGTTTGGTTAAAGATAACGGTCAAATTTTGTCAAAGTTAACGGTAGGGCAAAATTGCTCTAGTTGGTTACTTCTGGGGCAAAATTGCTCCTAAAAAACTTTTGGACACCTAATGTTTCTCAGTGGTTACTTTTGAGGCAAAATTACTCCTAAAAAACTTTTGGACACCCAACGCTCATCAATGGTTACTTTCAGGACAAAAATGGACCTTATCCCAAACAACAACTGTAACATCCCAATTTTTAATGAATTAATTAAATAATTAATATAGAAACTTGTTTAGAGTGTCCAGAGAATTAAATTTTATATATTTAGTGTTACAATAATAAAAGAAAAATTGTTTTAGGGAAGTTATATTTTTAAAGAATATAATTAAGTAAAAATTTTCTATAAAAGGGGAATTGTTGAGATTGGACAAATAAAAATTCCTAAAGTTGATTTAAACATTTGAAAAGATATAGTGATTTTGATAAGGACATATTTAGATTACAAGATATTATAGGAAATAATTCAAAGATTTATAAGATAATGATATTAGATTTAAGATTTAGAAATATTAAAGTTACTCATATTATAAGAATAATAAATAAATACACACATATGAGAAGAGAGAGACTGAGGAGCCTATACAGGTGATAAATTAAAATTGAGGTAGGTTAAACAATTTTCACACTAACCTGAGGTAATTTTAGTAAAACAACGATTGCACATTCGTTTACCGTTGGATTAGAGTAAAATTTGGTCACTGTATGCGGGACATCCAAATCAATGTTTTCAACGGTTGGATTATCTATTGTTTATTGAACTCTTGTGGTTGAGCTTGGAGTTTGGATTCCTATGGTAATTTTGCTTTGGCGAGAGATAACCACTTTTCTCTTGTTGTGCATGTTTGTGACATGCTTGTGAGTGGTTATATATATATATATATATAACATGAATTTGTGATTGATTTGTTATATGTGCTATGAAGTTATTTAATTATTGAAATTGTCTTGTGGGACTTATTTTATTGAGCAATGGATAGTAATATAATATTATATGAATTTAATGTTCATTTTATGATATTGGAAATTCTCTTGAATTGTGAATTGATAATGGAATGGGATTATTTATGATGATTATATCTATTGAGTACAATTATAACTCATGAGTAATTGATATGAGAGGGGTGGAGGATGTGGATATTGATGGGAGGTTATTTTTAAAGGAAATAAGGGGTGAATTCTTGTATAAAAGAGGAAATAAAGTGATGGATTTTTAAGTGTACACTGGTTAGTCCTTTAGCTTATTGTGTTTAATAGGGCTTTAATGCTCCACTGATGTATTGGGGGAACCCATGGTCTGATCTTATGCTTTGTGGATTTTGGCCAGTCTATATCACTTGATCAGTAAAGTTGTTGAGTTGAACTACTAGTCACATGGGTGAGTACTAGCCCATAGGTTCAGTCAGAGAAAATAAGATGGGAGGTAATAAGGGAGGTTAGAGAGTGGATTGTTAAATATTGATAATTGTGCACCCATGTGATAAATATGAGAATGAGATTATGATATTATAAATTGATATATTTGTTACTATAATGTTATGTATTTATAAAAGTTCCCACTTGACACCTTACGGGAACTTACTCGTATACACAATGAGATGGTTTGTTGGTTACTGAGACATTATCTCACTCATCAATTTAACATTTTTCAGGTAATAATTCTCATAGTGGTCCAACATAGGAGACTCCGGAAGATTAAGATACTTCTAAGAGTAATTCTTCCATTCTTTTAGTTTATGCTAGATTATTATATATTGCCATGTTATGACTCATTTGCATATTTTAATGAATTATTTTTAAGACTTGATATATTGATTTCGTACCATTAATTTTATATTATTGGGTTACTTTCTGATGTTTTGAACAGTCTTAAGGCCTTAAGATTGTATTTTAAGCTTATGGGTTCTCATTTTAATTTGATTTATATTTAATAAGGAATGTTTGTTTTGGGCTTTAAAAAGTCTAAAGTATGTGCATGAATTTTAATAATAATAAAAAAGAGTTTTGTTCTTTTAACCATGATAGTCATTTTGAAAAATTTAGTTTTAAACTTTTCTATTATAGTTAATGTGTTTGATAATAATAATATAATTATGATTAAGTTATCATTTGAATGATGATTTAATTAATAACTGAGTTAATGATTATATTAGGAGGAAAAAAAGGTTTTTACAACAACTCTGTTAATTAATCTTAACAACTGTTAATTACACGTCTATACATTATTACTATGCGTCTGTACATTTATTATTACTTGTTTGTATATTGATTTCACACATCTCACACATCCGATTGTATATATAAATATCTCCATAATACATGAATAAGACACCATTTATATTCTCTCTTCTCTTCTTTTTTTCTATCTAAAATGATATCAGAGACACGTTTTTTTATTTGCATTTTTTGTCTGTTAGAGAGAGAGGTCCTGGGTTGGTGGTGATGGCCCCGTAATCATCGTTTGGGTTTTCTGGCAGTCTCTTGTGGTGATCGTATTTTGGGTTAGGGGTGATGGTCTCATCATCACTGTTTAGGTTTTCAGGTCGTCTCATGCAGTGATCATGTTCTGGGTTGACTGTTTCAAGACTCTTTATTTGAGTTGTTTTGGTTATATTCTTTTGGGAGTCGTTCTGAAATTTTGGGCTCTTTTCTAAAGTCGTTCTTAAAATTTGAACTATTTCTTTACTCGTTTTGATTATGTTATTTGTTTGTTTCGTTCTGATTACGTTCTTTTAGTTTTTTGCCATCTGTGAAGATGTTTTGTGCTTTGGTTTCTTGTGAGACATTTGGAGTGTTGTTTAGTCTCTTATGAGATGTTTGGAATGTTATTTGGTCTTTTATGAGACATTTGGAGTGTTGCTTTGATACCAATTGTTCAGCTATATATGAAGGAGTAGGTTATTGGTGGATGCTATAGATCTGGTGGTCAATGGTAGTCCTTTCTTTAGTGATATAATGTTCAAGTTGCTTCCAACTTGAGAAAGAGTGTTAAGATTTCCTTAGCGATCTGTTGCTGTTCACATCCAAGCTTCTAGCTTGAGGGGAAGTGTTAAGATTATAAAAGATTATGTATTAAATTAGGGATGATTTGTTTTGATTTACACATCTATGCATTATTACTATGCTTCTGTAAATTTATTATTACGCGTATGCATATATTGATGTTACGCTTCTCATGCATATGATTGTATATATATAAACATCTCTAAAATACATGAATAAGACACAATTCAGATTCTCTCTTCTCTTTTCTTCCATCTAATAATAATTAGAAAGGAGAAAAGCTTGTGGGTTTGAGAGAAGTCACAGAAAGAAAAGAAGAAAAGCAGTGTTGTGACTCTTCAATTTCTGGCAAATGAGGAAACAAAATTGGTTGTATCATCAATTTTGGTTCAAAGGTCTCTTCTGATAGTGAGGTAGGCAAGGAGAGAGAAGGTTGCAATTGAGGTCGAAGGTAAAGCAGGGCTCACACAAGTAGAAGTTAACGGCTATTAATATTAAGTAACAAAGTTGTTGTATTTGCATCATTTAAGAGAGTTTTTGCATATTTTTCCATTGACACAAATATTATGGTGCCAGACGCACTAAAAGTTCATTGTTAATTTCACACCTTCACCCAATCATAAATGAATAGTCCATTGTTAGTATTTTAATTAATATTATTATATAATATAGTTATAAATTAGGGTAATTAAAATACTCTGAGTGTGGCCCATTAGTAAGTTAAAAGGCCCAATAAGATTAGGGTTTAGTTTTGGCTATTTAAGTGCTTTTCTGATGGTGAAAATAAGTGTGCACAAAGTTCACAGCCAAAAACACAGAGCGTTAGATAAGGAAACCCTAACTGTCTCTTAAGGTTCCCTGACTGGCCACGGCTATCACACAGCCATCACTGTGCCTTACAGTCAGTCAGAAGAGTCATGACAAACTGACTAGTATTTGTTTTGCAGTTGTTCATTCATATGGTGATTTGAGTTCTTGATCAAGAATTAGCAATGGCTAGAGGTATTTAGTCTTCCACTGTATTTATTAATAGATAAGTTATTCTATGTTTGTTATCTATGAATTTAAATTTATCCTACAAGTGGCATTAGAGCCAGGTTCTCTGATTTTCTACCTTCTAATGTTGATCGGGGATGATCTTCTAGATCAGATATTATTTTTATAATTATTAGGAAGGAAAGAGGCTAAAGCTTTCCTCTTTCGATGATCACTATCACCAAGATCATCGTTTTTTGAAAGTCATGAAATAGTCATGTTGGTTATCCGATTTCATCGCTCCATCTTGTCTCATCTTTCACATTTTTTTAATCTTTGGTAAAAGCTTTATTGTACCCACTCAATATTACTGCCTTGAGGATCAACGTAAATGGCATTAGGATTGCCAGAAGACCCTATAACATCCCAATTTTTTGGAAAACTCTTTAGGTTATAATAAGATTAAAATATTATTATTTTATGTACAATTTGTGGGGTAATTTATGAAGAATAAATTTCTAGGAATTTCTATCTGAAATTTTATACTGTAAAAGCTTAAATTCAGAGAAATTCTAGAAAAAATAGTAAACGATGGAATTAATGATTAAGAATGATTGGGGAGAACTTTTGGATTATTTAAAG